>CM062807.1:891942086-892057649 GCA_031772625.1 Pinus tabuliformis | reverse complement strand
ATTGTTTCCTAAAATTCAATGAATAATCACCTATTGAAAGAATATATTTTCTTTTAGGGTGATTCTTTTTGGAATCATAGAAACCATAGAAATTCAACTGCGTATTGGGATAAACCATAAATATTTTCGAATTCTGTTAGATAACAATAGGAAATAAGAATCTTACCATAGATTTTGGGATTTGACCCTTTTGCACTAGGACATCCCTACCAATTTCTCTCACCTTCATGTTAGTGGATACTCAGCCATATGGCAATTAGTAGTCAAGGCTATGAGAATTACCACTGAATAAAATTTGTTTTGGGTACAAATGCTTTGAGAAACACGTAATGAATAACCACAACACATAGAAGGAATTTCTTTTGGCTTAACTGCCTGAACCGAGGGTTAACTATTATGACTAGATTACTCGGGACTTGCGTTAGGAATCATCCCTTTGAAGCTCATACCATTCAAGTGGGAAAGACCACAACAATAGTGGAAGCTTGGTATTTAATTTAATCTAATGAATGAATCAATGCCCTATTGGCATGTTGCTTCATAATTGGATGATTATTAACTCTAAGTATAGCTGAGCAAAGTAACATATTTGAGCTAAAGAGACAATGTAGTTAGTACTTATGCTCCTTAATGGATTTCAACCATCTTGCACCACTCTATAGTCGACAACCTAGGATTTTACATGGTGTTAGGGTAAATTTGTCCACAACCAGGTGTCACCCAGGTTTTGACACTGTTGTATGGTACATTTACCATGTATGATATATGATAGTCATCTACCATGTTACTTTCTTTGCAGACGAAAGTGTGATTTCAAATTTCCTCTTTCCGTAAATCCCTGCTTCTGAAGCCCGAGAGTGTAGGAATTCAACATCTTTTATGTGGAAACTGTGTAAGTTACTATGTTCTGATTTTGACACTCTGCATTGGGAAAAATAGTCAAGTATCGACACTAAAGAGAAAACCAACAATTCATCGTAGGAATGGTCAAAGAATGAAGGAAATTCACCTCTTGGGTGCAAAGTGACCAAGACACTATGATTTAAGTTCTTCGTGGAGATCTATAAATCTATCTTGAAATTATGGAATTAAATTTCTGTATGGAAAAATTACAAAGGAGGTCATTGTTACTCCTCTGTATTGTATCAGAAATATGGTGAGGACCCCTTTGTTCTCGCTAAAAATTGCCTAGTCACAAATCGTGATCAAGTGTTGAAGGAAGGCACCCTCAGCTGAAGGACTCCAAAATTTATCCAAAGATTGGATCTGGTCATAATAAGTATTGGCATTTTTATGTTGTTTAAATCTTAGTTGTAAGAGAAATGTTTTCTTGGCAAGGATAATCGTGATTGATTTCTAGAGATTTGCTGCACTTCTATGACATCGTGGGTTTGGTATGGAATAAAATGAATGTGCTTAGATTGGGAAATATCTGTATTTGGAAACAGAGCATTAGTAAATTTAAATTCAAGATGCAGATCCAAATCACAGATTAGGAATGAGGTCATTTTGTGTATGCCAAACAAACCCAAGAGAAACCTGCATTAAAGGAAACAAGGTTTGATTTTTCAGTTATTCAGAAGCATAGTAGTATGACGGGGTTTTCCTAGTGAGTATACCTCTTGATGAAAACTAACAAGTGGCCTTATACTATTGGAGAAAAACTAGAATAGGTTTAAATATCTAGCACCACTACCAATATAGTAGAGAAAATTTAGAAACTCCAAGATCTCTTAAGAGATCATCAAGGATAAAACGATTCCTCCAATAGCATAACAGATAATGCTAAAAGTGGGTACTCAAAAATAACTTATTCGAGTTCAGTGGTTCAACAATTTCATCCACCCTATCCCATAACATTTACGGACCCAAGAGCAAGAGATATGCATTCCCATTATCTACGTCTTCATTCAAAAAACCAACATGGTCTATTGGTTCTCCTTAAGCTATAGCCTATTTGTATCTATGTCTGAGAGATGGTAGGTCTGTTTATAAAAGTATGTTTAGAAGTGTAGTTGAAGTGAATTCGAAGGCTAAGATATCACATACAATGTAAAGGAAGAATGAAAGGGCTCACCTTTCAACCTTCAACAAACAATAAATATTTTTTTGCTCACTTTTTTGTAATATGTTCCTACGAACCCGTCCATGCCAATCCCTTCATTATCAAACTGTTGTATGTTTGGATTTGATCCAGAACCACCCAACTTAGTCCCTAAATATGAGAATCGTATTGTTGCATGTAACATGCCCATGCGTTGTGATCAAGGCATCAGGGTTTTTCTATGCCTGTGAAGCCATTAGTCATATTAGAAACCCTTGAATAAAATCTCTAATCAGAATACAAATGCTTGGATAAAACCTTGAAGGAAAAAAAATCAAATTAATAATTAATTATCCACGAAGAGCATAGTAAACAGGGATACAAAAATGGAGCACGTTCAACGAAAGAAAGAACATTAAAAAAATAATAATCTCCATTTTTCTTAATTGTATAATATAGAAGTAAGAGTGTAATGGTTAAGTAAGAGTATAATGGTTTTAAAATTTAAGAGAAAATCTTGAATAAAACTATTAGGGTCTAGAGGTATTTGTATATTGGTGGGTTCAAATTTGGTTGGTGCTTAATTTTCAATTTCTTCCACATTATATCTAGAATTTCAACTTCTTAGAAAAAACACTAGTTGTCATTAGAGATTGACATTCTTATAAGTGTGCATATTAAGTCTAAATGAGATTTACAAGGGAGATAATTGATACTTGTAATTATGATCTTATTTGGATTGAGAATATTACAACCTACAAGTAAAATGTCTTTAAAAGTATAATTTGATAGCATAACATTAATTTCTTGAAAATTTATTCCATTTAAAAAAAATGGCATCCACATTGGTGCTCAAATGCAATAGTTATGTATCTTCCAAATTTATCATACAAAGATTAAAGACGAATTTCGATAAATGCTATAAGAAATCAAGTTGAATATAGTGAAATATGCTTAAATCAACCAGAATAGTGCATAAAAAGAAAAAGAAAATTGTGGAAAAAAATCAATAAGAAAGGACTTTAAATGAAAAATTTATGCTCATTTCAAATTACCAGCCCTAAGGGGTAGGGTTGGGGAAGGTGTGGTGAGGAGCGGGTGGGTGGAGAGTGAGGGTGCGGGGTGGTGGAAGGCGACACGAGAAGGGGGTGAGTGGGTGTTCATAACATTAGTTTTTCAATGAACTTTTATTCCATCTTGCTTCACATGGGTTCATATGACAACCCAACAAATGGAAAAGGCTCATTCCAGTTAAGGGAATTGTATGCACTTGATCCATAAAAAAACAAATTGAAATGTAATTGTCCCATTTAAGAAGAAGCCTTGACCACTCTAAGGATCCTTCCAGTTAAGGGAATTGTATGGACTTGATCCATAATTTTTTTTGAAATGTAATTGTCCCATTTGAGAAGAAGCCTTGACCAATCTACCTTAGAACTGCGTCTCATCTAGGTGTCATTCCTACTAAGGAAATTCCTAGCTTGTTGTTGGGATAGGGTCCCCTAGGGTCAATTTTGGGGAAAAACCCAAGTTTTGAGGTAAAAATATGAAAAGTATCCCTAAACTGTGGTCGTGGAGTGTGTAGCTAGTTAAGAGTCAAAAAGGGTTTTTACCCTGCTTTATGTAAAGTTAAGTCGGCTTTTGAGATATATGCATAGCCATGAACCATTGGATTGTATAAATAGGTGTGTCTTAGAGAGTCTAAGGAAAATAAGAAGAAGTCTATGGGTACGAGCGAAGAAGTCTAGCGCAGAGAAGTAAGTCTCAAAGGAGGGAAAGGCTCTGCAGCTGAGTGCGCAGAGGCCTAGAGTAGTGTCTGTAGTTGAGTGCGTGGACCCCTACAACTAAGTGCATAGGGAAATATTGAGTCTGTAAACCTACATTAAAGATCAATAAAGAAGAGTATAGCAAAAATTCTTTTGTTTTATCTCTTTACTTCTGTTATGTATGATTTTAATATATGCTATGATTGAATGATGTCTTTATAAACTAATGATGTATTTATATGCAAATTTACTTTATCTGTCTTATTATTTGAATGAAATTATTGTTAAGTGATTACATGAAGATCATAACAATGTCTGTTAAATTTACTGAACACTTAGGTGGATCCAAGTAAATACTGGTCTAAAAGCAATCTATGGTGTGTGTAAGTAGTTAATTCACTTGTTCAGGCTCCAAAAAGCCAATCGTAGACCTTTGCAGAGGTCTAGAGGCCAGTTCAAGGAAGTTATTATCATAAGACATAAGCTCTTAAAGATCTGTGAGAAGGTTGATATAGGTTTCAGAAGGACAACACACTGATCTCTAGGCGAGGAAACTTGGTTCCAACATCCCCCCATACTACTTCAGGTGAGACTTTAGTCTGCCCACGCAGATTGATGCCGAAAGGGCTTGTAGTGTAGGGATTTGTATGGCACAACGAACTTTCTACTGGGTTAGGACCCCCTAAGCCAACAAATGATTCCATTTTCAGGACCGATATCTACATAAAGAGATGTGTGATGTCGCATCACTAGAATCTGACCAAGAAGGAAATTTAGAAGTGGTTGGATAGAAAGATCCACGAATTCGTGGCATAGAAATATAGGAATCTGTACCTGACAAAAGAACAATGGTTGGACATATGTTTGTACACGGAAATACACAAAATGTTCTTCTGTACCTTCTTGATTGAACTATATGACTAGATAACTAAAATGGCAAATGGCCAAGGAAGGTGGAGGCTTGATGGTCCAATCGTGTGGACTCCGGAGCTAGTGCAGGTGTTGGAAGCCTCTAAAGATAATATCACATGCTTTGTTGACCATTGGCTTGATCGGGTTATACGAGGATTTGTTACAGAGTTTGCGGTCGACACCTCAGTCATTTATAGTGAAGTAGAGTGATGTTTCTTCAAAGGACTGTGAGGTAAGTATCTAAGATCTTTGAATACTTAGATTAAGGTGTTGTTGTGTGAAAAACTGGTTATGCCACTGCCTTGATATTTGGAGCTACGCGAAGTAGGAATCTCTTCAGGGATAGAGGAAGAACAGGCTCTGAATATAGCATGTTAATTGAACCTCCTGTGAGTGATGAAAAGGGAGAAGCACATGCTTCACTGTAGAGCTCTATCCAGTTGATAAGGCAGGGTTTTCTATGAATACCTCATCCATCCACACCACCTCCACCTTCACCTCCACAACACACACTTTCTCCCACAACACCACCACCACCATCGCTGGTCAACATGTCGAATACAATGAAGTTGCCAATTTTCAAGGGCTTAGGAAGTTAGGATCAACACCAGTTTTGGTTTGTTGCAAAGGTTGTGTCAACAACACAACAAATTACGGATGACAATATAAAAAAGGTGCAGGTGGTTACCGCTCTACAGGATCGCGCGCTAACATGGTACATTAAGTGTTGCACCGATAATCAGTTGGCATCATTAGCAGATACTCAAACCACTTTAAACAAAGAATTCGGTAAGCCTAATTCTGCCTCGCAATCAGTAATTGGATTTAAGGAAATCATGATGAGGCTCAGTGAAACACCATGGGAGCTAGATCAAAGACTACAGTGTGAGATCCATGAAGCTAATATGAATCTCACAAATAGTCATCATTGCGATTGGTTTATAGCCACACTGCTGCCCCACTTAAGAATTTCTTTGTCATAACAAAATATAGGAAATCAGGTGCAAGCCCTGGAAATTGTGATGAGACTGCATCAAAATCCTATTCAGGATGCTTCGTTGTGGGTTCAATAGATACACGTAGAACTATAGAACCTTTGCTTGGAACTGCAAAGCTTGAAAAAATAAAAAGTGGCATGGCCGGAGGTGTTATAGACATATTTGGGCACTGCAACCCCAATCACATATGTCCATAAACCAAGGTCTTCTAAGTACCTAAAAGTGTTGTTCCATACCCTAAAGGAGCAAGGTCATCTAATTACATCATCTCCCAGAAGTTCTCCATGAAAAGCTACTCAAAACTGGTCAAGGCAGGACCATACAGACTTCCCAATTCTAAAGGTGCGATGCATCTCACCTACCACATGCAAAAAGTGTGATGCATATTGGAAAGCCCTTCTATAGGGTGCGATGAGCGAGAGCAGACAAATGGTACAAGCAATTTGCTAGGTGGAAACCCAGAGAATCTTATAGAAACTGCTCATTTGACACTTGCCTCTCCGAGTTCACCCAGGGATGAGTAAGAGATCTAAAATATCCATGTGGAACTAAGAACTATCAGAGAGATGAAACTAATCAAAATCCCAGAAGCTGACTCACCCCCCTGCAAATATCTATAAATGGATCCCTCATCCAAGAGATCCAAAGGTTGGAATTTGGTATTTTGTAAAGAGGTGCTGCTAGTTTATCTTTGAAGAAATTGTTGGGTGATCTTGCTTTGTGTGAGGTTAAGAGGGCTTTCAAGCTGGGAGGATGGCACTGGGCTAGACCAAGTGGCTGTAATCCTCTCTTCTATGACTTTTACTAATAAAGCTATTTGAGTTTTCTTCCATATTCTTGTGTATCTTTGAATACTGTGTTTGTTGTATGCATTCGTATGGTCAATATATATCTGATCCTATATTGTTTACAGTGAAATATATCTATGCTTTGATGGTGTTATGCTGCTATGAATTTACAGGTGCTCTTTGAAGCTGGACAAGTAAGGAAGCAGTGGCGAGATTCTGTCGAAGGGGAAAGGAAACAAGTAAGGAGCCAAGTGGAAGTCTGAGGTTGGTACTCTCTGCTTCTTTCTCATCTCTGTCTCATGAAGGAAAAACAAGTGACTTTAATCGTTTGTTTCTAAGATACCTACCCATCTTAGTGGGACTAGCAGCTCTGAATAGACACTAGATTTACCGATAACAAAATGGCGACTCCGCTAGGGAATGATTAGTTTGATTGCTTGTCTCTATTTGTTTGATTCATAAACCATAGACGGAGCTGAAGTCAAGCCAACTAGCATTCGAACTGCATTTTCTATGCAAGTGCAAAGTAGATCAACACTGCTTTAGTCAATCTCTAGGTTTGTTTATGAACTGAAAAATTTACTTACAAACATCCTAAGTGACATAGAGGTAGCTTGAGTAACCTCATTAGATCAGCTCTATACTTTGTAGTTACTGACTATCATTTGCTCGCCTTAAATCCCTGAACTAAACTGCAAATTGTGACCAAAAACTAAGTTAAAGTCTCGTCCCTTGACCATCGCACCCTCTCCTTTAGGAAATCTGGATGCATCGCATCTCCCATGTGTAGTAGGCAGGATGCATCCCTGTTTCCCTGTGTTACAGGTGTGATGATCAGACAAGACTATATCTACCTCCAGATTTTGGTTTTTTCTTTACTTTCTTCAGTTTTATTCAGATGTTTTGTTGTCTGTGATCAGTATACCACTGTTCAAACCCCCTTCTTTGCATCATCCAACCTCTATTGTACAAAGAATTGTGAATATTTTTATGTATTGTGCGCAATTTACAGATATCTTTTACAAAATAGTAGCTTAATCGAACTGTCATCTTTTGATTTGGAAGTGTTGCAAGTGACGTTTTCAGTCAAAGAAAAGAATACTTCTCTTTTTGATAGTCAATTACACTGTTACTCTTGTATTTGATATGAATTTATAAGTATTTCAAGTGTTGAAAGCAGTTTTTCAATTCAAAATCGCAAAGTGTCGTCTTGCTTTCCTGTCGTTTTTGAAAAGAAAATTGTTAGTACTATCGCTCTGAAAGAAGAAATAATTCAGATTTGTATTTAGCATTCTTTTTGTCATTCACACATTAAGAAAGCTAAAAAAAATACATGCACGTGAATTTTCATTTAGACTGCTTGTTCATTTTGATTTACGACAGTGCATCTAGTGTGTGCTCTCTACTCTATGTTGAAAGAATTTCATTTCTCTTTCCTTAGTAGCCAGGATTTTCATTGAAAAAATAAGATTAAACGATTGTTTATCATCTTAGATTGCATTTTAGGAAATGTATATCTACGTCATGCGGTAAGGAAAACTTTTTAAGAAAGATCAACTATAAAATAAATTTAATGAACATAAAAATGCTTTGGAACCTAACACACAACACCTAGAAGTCTAGGCTAGAGACATATTCCAGCGTAGTAAAGCCTGGTAACTGTCGCTTTCACCATAGGTTGGGTGATTCCTCCTCTTTGAGACGACATGTGCCAGTACGGACTTGTTCTCCCACGTACCGTCGTGTATATATTGGGAGACCACAATAGGCTATATCCTTTATCCTTAGGAAGCCATGTCTTCCGCCCTATCGATCGCAATGCACTGAACACAACATTCAGGAAGATTGACTGCCGTATCGTAAAAAGTATTATGTAGTCTTGCGATTGGTTTGGTAATCCCTCTGTCTAGATTTCCAGAGTAGTCTCTTTCATTCCTTTTCAGACTCCTTAAAGGAAAAGGTCCATCTGAGTGCTTGTCACTTCAAGCTCATTAAAAATCAAAGGCGACTAGAGTCATCTTTAGCTTTTTCTCGACTCTTAAATATTGAAAAAGCAAGTTGTGTCAAAGCATATAAAATTTATTTAATTCAGATAAAATTTTCCCCTCTTATTTTGAGTTGATCAAATAATCTGCAATCGTGGAAGAAATTCAATCAAAACCCCATCATTCGCGGAGACTGACGAGTCAACTATCTTTGACTCTAGAAACCAAACCATTCTGAGTCAAGCGAACTCGTTTAATTGGGTCAAAGTCTCCTGGTTTGTTTGAAACTTGTGTTTCAACATCCTCTGAGCCTCTAGTTACTCCAACCATTTCTAGTATCCCTGCCTCTACAGAAGAAGTTCTGCAGTTACAAGAGGACATTAGAACTGATCCTAGTGTAACAATAAACACTTCTATTCCTGAACCAGCTCCATCCAGGGTTGATTCGAAAGGTGTTACCCCTCCAACATCTGTCCCTGTAGAATCTATACCTTCTTCAGCACCAGAAATATTTTACGGACCTGACGGTCTGCCTCCTCCACCTGGATTGATTGCTATAGAAGAGATTACAGAGGATCTTCCATCTAGTACTCCATCGCATTTTGGGACTGAGATCCACCTATATCCTTCTACTTCAGAAGTTAATGCCCATTCATCGCAAGTTCCTGTAGAAGAGCTGGGGAAGTATTTTGGATAGACTCGATATGTTTGGACAACCATCGACATCTAGGACTGTATCTCGTCCGATATAGCGGTAGCAGAACCTCCTGCCACCACTCGACGATGTTCACTGGTATACCATCTGTCCCAACTAGCTCTCAACTACTAGAAGGAGTCCACCCAGGGATTGTTTCAACAGTATGGTCTGTTCCCGTTTATTCATCCGGAATAGTATCTGAAATCTCTTATGTTGAATCTCAGCAAATTGATCCTTCTCAACAATGTCAATTTGGGCAGTCTAGTCTCCAAAGGCCAATCATTCCCTTGAGCACTATATTGCTACCATATGAGAGTTCACAACCGAATCTAGGTCAAATTGGAATCATATCCAGCGGTTGGGTGCCAATACTACCTCAACAACCAAGAGTTGTATACTTAATGCAACCGAGTCTCCTTGTGTTGAACATCCCCACTACACCAGCTATTGTGACAGTGCCACAAGTACAAGCATTGCTTGTTGTATGCCAACCTCAAGTTTCTCAGATCATTGTACAACAGCCTCTTATCTCTGCGACACCACTGCAATCGCTAGTTAGTGGCTCCTTAACTGGAGCGACTCAGGCTCAAACAGGTACTATTACCCCTAATCTTGGTCAAATGTCCAGTATTGGGCAACAACAAATGGTTTCACAACCATGGCTGGTGCAATATCAACAATTGCAATTCTAACAAGCTTACCAAGAACCTGAGCAGCAAAACTTTGCAAGTAATGGGAAACCGTATATTCAAAACGGTTATAACCAATCATCTCAAAATGGTTATGCCCAACCACCTTATCAAAGTTATCAGCATCAAATGCATTATGCTGGTATGAAAAGACCAACTGCTCAGGTGATCCCATCTTATCCCAGGTACGCTTTACCAAACCTGAATTAACAGTTTCCCTTCGTGGTGACTCTAGAGTTACCAGATCTAAATCGGTTAACAAACAATCCAATCACTTATTCCCCTTGGTGGCTAGCGATTCCTCATAAACTTCTGTCAGATATTCCTAAATTTAATGGAAATCTAGTGAAGACCCGTAGAATCATGTGATGACCTTTCATCTGTGGTGTTCATCCAACACTCTCAATGATGATTCGATTTTACTTCGCCTTTTTCACCGAACATTAACTCGTCTAGCAGCAAAATGGTACATCAAATTGCCTAGAGCTTCATTTGATAACTTCAACGCCCTTGCCACAAAATTTTTACCCGTTTTCAATTACCAATAAGGTATGAAACAGGAATAAAGCTTCTTACCAATTTCAAGAAAACGACGGCCACTCACATATCCAATCATATTCATGAATGGAGACGTCATCATAGAATGGTAAAAACATATGTCCCTGATCAGTTACTAGCTGAATGGTTTATTAAGTCTCTGTTACCTTCTATAATAGAAGATGTGGCGAAGGGATGGGTTGTCACTGAATAGCAGGTTATTGCTTGTGCGCAAAATCTAGACTTGATCTATACTTAGTCTGGAACACTCTATGACAAAATCCCTGATGTTCCGAGACCAAAATTTTTCGTTCCTTCTCCTCCTAAATCATACAAAGACTCTCATGCCGGTGATGGCATGATAGGTACGCCGAGCACGAAATCGACAAAGGCTACATCTAAGAAAGCCCATAAGATTTCTGATCAAAATGCAAATGAAAAAATTCTAGCCTCGAAGGTTAATGTCGTGTCAACTGACAAAGGCAAAGAACTGAAGCAACCAAGAGGCAAGAAGAAAGGGAAGAGAAAAAAGAAGAAACAGGATGATTCATCTCCTGAAAAATCTTCTGCAAACCCTTCTAGGAATAAGGAACCTACTCAGCCATGCCTCATATGCAATGAGGATCATTGGACAAGAGATTGTCCATATAAAGCTAAAGTTAAGAAATTCTTTAAGAATTCAAAAACCTCAAGAGTATTGACTGATCCATTTCCAAACCCAGGAACCAATTTGGTTGCTGGTGACAATGCTTCCCCATCCCAAGTCCTTATGCTGTCCATTTCAAAACAGCAAAATGATGCTTTGATATCGACAAGGGATAAAGATTACGGGAATCCACAGCTGTCGAACAACAAGGCTACTGATCAACCTAGTAGTTCGACAACAACTTCGACCGAAGTTGTGCCATCCATCATTCCTGAGCTAACGATAAATCCACCAAAGGGAGTAGTACACAAATCGACATTTAATCCTCATGCAGAGTAGCATAGAATTATAATATAGTAGAGGACCTGGCGCAATTGCCGTCCGCTATGTTGACACTTGAAGTACTGCAAAATTACCCCTCCCAAAAGAAGGCTCTATTATCAGCAATAGGTGGGATTGACCCAGTAGATTCAAATCTTGTGGCCTTTAATCATAAAGGATATGAACCTCAGTTAGCAACTCAACTCGCTTTCCTCATTCAAGTGAAAGCCCTCAACAAAACTGTTCATCGAACAATTATTGATGAGGGGGCATCTACATGTATTATGTCAATGAGTTGCTGGAAAACTTTAGGCTCACCACCCTTGTCACGATCGTCGATGATGTTAAAAGCATTTGATGGATGAACATACACTCCATACAAGATTTTAAGTAACTTGCAAGTCAAACTAGGGGGAAAAACAGTAGAAATTGATGTGGAAGTTATCGATGGAAACCTCGATTACAACATTCTACTGGGAAGGCCCTGGATTTATGCTATGGCTGTCATTGTTTCGACATACTTCAGAAAGATTGCATTTCCCTTCCAAGGGGGAATTACAATCTTCGATCAACAGAAATTTCTCCCCAACAGTTCGCAAGTTACGGGAAGCATTCCGATGATCCACGGAAGTTCTCAGTCGCTTCAAAATATCGGAGTAGGCCTACTAAAAGACCCTACATTGATGCGTACTTTTTCCCTACCACCTCCAAACAACCTGGCGGAAGTGGCAATGGTGGGAACCTATAATATGGTATCTTCCATTCAGAAGATGTCCGAAAATGATATTAGCATGGATCGTCATCAAGTGTTGCCTCCAAGCCCAATAGAAATATTGTAGCAATCAATGTTCTCGGCATGGGAGGCAAACCCCAATGAATGCTTGTCAAGCGTTTGGGTAGATAGGTCTAAGGAGTATGGTACCTCTTCAGATCCTTGGTCAGATGTACATTCTACAGACGAAGGAATTGTTCAGTCAATGAACATACAGGGGGCACCTTGGGAAGATTACCACCATCGTTCCCATCTTCCGGATTACAACGAAGATTACTCCAGCGACCTTAATCATCCATCAGTTTTTGATTTTCTATCAAATACTATAAATAAGGTGGATTTCAAGCGAAATCTGTCCAATATTGAAGAAACCATCGCCATAAATATCTCAACTAAATCAGATGTTGTAGAAAATATTCATGTTGGCAAATCTTGTTCTTCTTCAAAACTTGAAATATATTACGCTCTCTTTCGTGAGTTCAGAGATGTCTTTGCATGGTCATATGAAGAAATGCCAGGAATTGACTCGAGCATAGTTGAACACGAAATTAAGATGTATCCAGATGTCAAACCGGTAAGACAATGGCTTCGCCAGGTGCACCCGAAGAAAGTCGTTGCCATCAAGGCAGAAGTTGAAAAACTTCTCTGTGCTAGTTTCATTTCCCCGGTTCCTTTAACTGATTGGGTATCGAACATTGTTCTTGTGATGAAAAAGAAAGGGAAAATTAGAGTGTGTGTCGATTACAGGGATGTAAATCAAGCTTGTCCAAAGGATAACTAACCTACACCCTTCATCGACCAGATAATTGATGAATGCACCGGCTGCGAAATATTTTCGTTTATGGATGGATTTTTTGGGTATAATCAAATAAATATCCTCCCATAGGACCAGTCAAAGACTGTATTTATTTGTCCACGGGGCACATTCGTGTACCGTAGCCTACCTTTCGGTTTAAAGAATGCAGGGGCAACCTTTCAAAGGGCAATGAATTATTCCTTCCATGACATCAAGAACATCATTCAACCATAGCTCGACGATCTTCCGGCTCACTCGCGAAGGCAGACCGATCATCCGTAGCATTTGAGAGCAATATTTATACATTGTCGACACTACAAAATAATACTCAATCCACAGAAATGTGTGTTTTGCATTAGTTCTGGTCATTTACTTGGCCTTTTAGTTTCAAAGGACGGAATCTGTCTCGACCTGTGCAAGGTTCAGGTAATCATCGATTTGCCTCCACCTTCAAATTTGCTTCAGATTCAAAAACTCCAAGGGAAAGAAAACTTTCTGAGGAGGTTCATTCCAAATTATGTTGAACTTGCTAAAGGTTATACACGTCTTCTGAAAAAAGAAGTACCCTTCAACTGGGATCAGGTCGTTCAAGCTTCCTTTGATTCTCTAAAGGAATCCCTAATAAAAGCATCATTAATGTACGCTCCTGATTATCAAAAAGACTTTAACCTGTATCTGGCTGTAGTCGATACAACCATCACAATGGTTTTAGTTCAAGAATACAATGGAATCGAACATCCTATTTATTATTTAAGTCAAAACTTAAATGATACAGAAAGAAAATACTCATATGTTGAAAAGATAGCTCTTGCAGCTGTTCAAGCAATACAAAGATTTCGACACCATGTTCTCTTTCAAAAACCTACCGTTTTGTCGAATTACAACCCCATGACTTACATCTCGTCACGACAGTTGCTTGGGGGAAAATATTCAAAATGGATAGCAATTTTGCAAGAGTTTGATCTGGAATTTGTAAAATCCAAATCAAAGAAAGCTTTAGTATTTGCAGAGTTACTATGTGATTTCCCATCATCGTCCAACGATTCAACATCCAAAGCAACAATCGTGGATGAATCTTTGTTTCTAATATCTTCAAGCGATCCATGGTATGGAGATATAATCATTTATCTCCAAACCCAAACATATAGGTCTAATACCTCCCGCTCAGAACAATGACGTACTCAATACCAAGCAAAATACTACATGATCGTCGGTGATACACTATACCGTCGTGGTGTCAATACTGTTCTGCGAAGGTGCCTCACCCATGAGGAGGCTGAAAAAGTCCTGAGTGGTTGTCATTCAGGCGCATGTGGGGGGCACCAATCTGGTTATGCTACGGCACAAAAGATTTTATTAGCAGGATACTTCTGGCCAACAATGTTCAAAGATTGCATAACCGCAGTCATAAGTTTCCATGCTTGTCAAATCTTCGACCGCAAAACCAGAATACCACCCGCACCTCTGCAGCCAGTAGTTGCTATTGGGCCATTCTCCAAATGCATATATTTCATTCAATGTAACCCCACCTCGGCCGGGGGGCATGGGTATATCATAGTCACATTTGACTATTTTACGAAATGGGCCGAGGCGCTGCCTACATTAAACAATAGCGATGAAACGGTCGCTCTTTTATTTTTCAATCATGTAGTCACCAGGTTCGGCGTTCTACAAGCTATAGTCACAGATCATGGATCGCATTTCCGCAATCACATGATGGTTGAATTGGCCACCAAATTAGGACTATCCCACGATAACTCTACTATGTATTATCTGCAAGCAAACGGGCAAGTTGAAGCGATCAACAAAGTCCTGAAACACATGCTGCAAAGGATGATTGGAGTCCATAAACGGAGTTGGAACCTAATCCTATACTCAGCCTTGTGGGCATACCGGACATCGGTGAGAAATGCGACCGAGTTTACAACCTTTCAACTGGTGTATGGATTGGAAGCAATCTTACCAGTTCAATGTGAGATTTTGTCTCTCAATCTCACAGTTGACCTCCTCCCCGGAACTTCAAAGGAAGAAGCTCGTTTCTTAGAATTAATCCAACTGGATCAAACTCATGGTGATGCCACCTTGGCTAACGAAGCGCATAAGAAATGAGTCAAAGCGCAATTTGACAAGAATGTCAAACCTCGCGTTTTCTCAGAAGGTGACCTGGTCTTGCTCTATGATTAGGAATCTGACAAATTAGGAGCAAGTAAGTTCCAGTCTTTATGGATGGGTCCCTATATTGTTAAGTGTGTATTAGCAAAAGGAGCCTACGAGCTAGTAGATTATGACGGAATTCCACTGTCGCAACCCCGAAATGGGCTCTACCTTAAGCGTTACTATGCTTGACTCAACATGGTAACCTTGTCATATGCTTTTGTTACATTTTTGTTTTCGTTATGAGTGATCATTTTGGTTAGGTAATCCACTTTTTCATTTTTTTGTAGATGTCGAACCCATTGGAATCATTTTTTGGATATGCCGACGAGGCGAGTCGTAGTACGCGGAACCTATCTTCTGTAGTGTGGGCCATCTTTGTTCCAAGCGGCGAGTTAGTGAATTTCAGGGGGGTGTGTATTGGTCAATTGATGAACAACATCGGTGAATATAGCGCGTTGATAGAGCTCCTCTCTGATGCCATCGCACATGGCATGCACCGACTTGTCGTCAGGCTAGACTCACAGCTCATCATTCTACAACTTACAGACATCTATTCCGTTCGGAATCCAACTATCTATCGTATGTTCGTAAGGGTCAAGATTTTGGAAAGACAGTTCAATTATATTCAATATCAAAATATTTCTAGAAACTTAAACACATTAATCAATTCATTAGCAAATTATGTGTTAGAGAGACATTTGCAACATTTATAAAAGAAAAGCATTTTATCAAGAAACTGCATCCAGAAAGTATAACTTAACCAAAATAAAGCTCCAAAAATAAAAAATATATATATAACTGTTTATAGTTTGTACATAGTGTTCTATGTCCAGGACAAAATCGGTCACATGACCCAAAAACCCAAAATGCAAGGGGGCACCCTAATCTAATGGTGCTCGTGATAACTAGTCATAGCCTGTGCAATCATGTGTAAGAGCCTGGTCCATCGGCTCAACACACTAGTGGTATGGCGATGTAATCTCAGAGGAAGCTCATCGGTCCTCACATTCGGAACACCAAGGGTGAGACCCTCAATCTTCTCTTGCAACACTGCAAGGGTCTCGGATACATCTAGGTCGCAAAGAATAGCCCTCCATACAGCCTCTCCTGCTGGAACGATAGCTACTCCTCTCAAACACGTTGTTGGTCGCACTGGCCCAATACCTGCATAATCACATGAGTTTTGATTAGTCTTGATAAACATTTAAAAAGCACAAGAACATTATGAAAACAATAAATGGAGATATGGCCAGAAATTTTTACCTATGACACCCCACTGCTCGCCAGCCGGCAGCACCAAATCCGGGTCACCCCAGAAATCCATCCCAGCATATGGATACTTGGCATACACCATCTGCTGATGGTTGAACCACTCAAAGAAGGCATCAGAGAATGAAACCTGTGGTTGACCAACATGTACAACCATAAGGTCGACCCATCTCTGCATCCGTGGCTCAGCCAGTGGTGGTAGGCCAAGTGAAATGTACTGTGGCCTCATCAGTGGGATCTTCTCCAAGGCGAAAGTAGTCAGAATAGAACCATAAACAAAGTTCTTGGATCTTCTGTTTTTCACCTTGGTGAGCTTTTCTTTGATAACTGGAAGTACTGCATCACACTAGTTGAAAACCTTGGGTTCGAGGCATTCCAAGGCGTACTGCATATAATACCTGTTGGCCAAGTGAAGGGATGCACTGCCAACCAATCTAGAAAAGGTGAATAAAATAGTCCTCAAAGGCCGGTTAGTGACATCTCGGATGCTGATCTTATTGTCCCTGCTCGGCTGAGATCCTTCCCTATAGTATCAGCGAATATACTCCCTCACGGATTCACCCCCACAGGTAGAACCTGAAAGTGGGCACGATGCCTCGATAAACCGGTCAAAAAGTAGATGTCCTCAATAGTCATGGGGATGGATTTGCCTCTTATCTGGAACACTTGGTTGGTAGGATCCCATGCATCGAGGAAATATTGCAACAAATTGATTTGTTGCCTCATGCTAGAAATGTAGAAGAACTTGAGCAAGCCACAGTTCCGCAATGCAGTTACCGTACCTAGATCATGTAGGGAAACCATGTCCTCTTCTTCATGCTCGTGTTCACACCATGTAACGACCATTTTTCTCCGATGAATCTCTGAAAAACAAACAAGAGAAGAATCAAGGTCCTGATTTGACAAAAAACAGGCAAAATTTCCATGAAAAATCAGTGAAAAGTTTTCCTCCTTGGGCCCATCGCACCCTAGCTAAGTACATAGTGTGATGCATACATTCTGGCTAGAAGATAGCTTAAGATGCATCACACCTTTCGATATACACTAAGTGAAATGGGGACAGAATGAAATGTTTAAACCCCAAGGGCCCAGAAAAGCAGGAAAACTTGCTCAGAATTCAAAAAGGAAAGAATGCAATCAAAGAGCTCAGGTTTAGCTCCTACCTAGTCTAGACGGTGCCGAAAATTGCCCACAGAATCTCCTAGAATCAGCTGGTGAGAATCAAAGGGGAAAACACCTCTAGAGCTCCAACAGTCACAACTCCAAATGAAATGGTAAAATGAGGGGTAAAAAACTATTTTTAAGTTACTTTTCACGTAATTTAAGTAGGGTAATGGAATTTTAACTCATTTTTCAAGAGTATGTCCTCATTTCTAATCAGTTTGATGGAGCAATTGAATAGGTAGTATGACCATCAAAAGAACATAGTGTCAACGGTGAATCAAATATCAATGACCATTATCACAAGCATTTTTAAGCGAAGTTCAAGCTTGTTAAAAATTAAACCTAGCAATGAGCATATGTTCCACCAGAGTTTAATCTCATTAAAAAATGAACCCACCTCAGGTAAATAACCATCATGAATGCATTATCATCAGCTTTTGAGCCTTGGTCATGTTCTTACCATCACCTCCACTCTGTTGTTGCTGATCATTCGCCTCCATTTGATTGTTTACCCCTTTTTGAGGAACAGCTGCGACGAGTGATCCTATTAGCCACCTTTTTACACTAACGTGATTGGAAAGTTCCAAACCTTACCTAGAACTAGCTGCTATATGAAAACATCACTCATTCCTAAAAAACAAAATGAGTCTCCTTTAAGCTCTTTTCATCTGACTCGTAAAATATGAAAATATTACCGAGCAATTGGCCTCTCCAGCTCGTTAGAGTGATTGGAAGTGTTATCCCTCCTCTAGATTTTAATCTTTTTGGACCCGAGGGATAATTACACAAAAATATCAAGCGTTTTTCTTGTTCGGCTCATTAAAACTATCGAAAAGTCATCCCTTTCGCGTTGTTTTATAATTTTTCAGACTTAAGGGATTATATTACGAAAAAGGAATATTGGAGTCTTCTTTCCGTCTCTTTTTAGACTCTCTAAAATTGAAAAGGACCGAGTTATCCTTGTCGTTAAACTTGTTAAAACAATAGCGACAAACTTGTCCATTCATACAAGATCGAGTTTCACTGTTGTTAGGCTCGTTAAAACATAGCAATAGGTTTTCCAAAAGGGAAAAATATAGAACAAGCATATGTTATCCTACTCAAGCTTGATAAAAATAAAGAGGTACTGGTTAGAAATGACTGGGGAAAATTGGGAAGAAAACTTGAAGAAACTTTATTGGTAGCAGGTTTCTCTTGAACATGACACTTTCACTCCATCACCATGATTGAGTCGGGTTGGGTTATTCCGTTCACCGGCCATATCACCATTGGTCCACCGTACAATCCACTTTTGGGGTTAATGCTACCAATCCATTTCAGTGTCGCCGATATGTTCAAGAGAAGTTGTGCAGAGAATTCACCTACCCAACTTGTGTCTCATCTGCTACAATACCTTCACACTTCATTCTTTCATGACCGCCACCCTGAACCTTGTATCACTAGATCGTTTTCACCTCTACAAAATCATTTGCTCTGTTCCATCTCGTAGATGTGGGATCCATTAATTCCCTCCTATGATGGGTCACTTATTGTCGACATCAGCTCATTATCCAAGAAGCCGACCTAGGGAAAACCCTTCTAGTACTTTGAAGCTTGCATGCCTCAATGGCAAGTTTCTCACTTCCGGCGACAGGTTACACTAATGGCCTTCGACTGAAAGATTTTGTCTGGTGTTCAACATCAACTCAGGTATTCACACCACGTGAATTGTACTGCAGTACCTTGAGGGTCATCATCATCATCGTGGATTCCTCTCACGTCTGTTAATAGCTTACATCATTGGCTGGTAATCAGACGATGTCCTTCCATGTTCGACATCAGAACATCTTTTTCACATGGATCGACTTGTACTTTCGAGTGAATATTGAACAAGTTTTGAAGACCCCAGATCTAGTTTCATCCATCCGGGTTGCGATATAATCAGGAAAATAAAGACATCAAATGTACATCATTGCTGCACAGATAATCATCCAAACTAAGGGATGATGGCTCTACCAGAATCATCAGTCTGCACACAGATGTTTGTCTGTTCTATGTACATGGAAATGAATTTATCAAGATAAGCATGGGAATTCCCACCTCAGCTACATCATGAAAATATTATGAAGATAATGTATTGTATTTTATCTTATTACAGGTCACCTTCCAGTGTGAAAAAGCTTGGATCCTCATTATAAAGCATTTCACCCGACATCAATAGATTTACGACCTCATGCTTTAGGGGGCAACTGTTATATACATATTTTGGCACTGCAACCCCAATCACATATGTCCATAAACCAAGGGCTTCTAAGTCCCTAAAATTGTTGTTTCATACCCTAAAGGAGAAAGGTCAGCTGATTACATCATCTCCCAGAAGTTCTCCATGAAAAGCTACTCAGAACTAGTCAAAGCAGGACCATACAGACTTCCCAGTGCTAAAGGTGCGATGCATCTCACTTGCCACATGCAAAAAGTGTGATTCATACTGGAAATCCCTTCTATAGGGTGTGATGAGCGAGAGAAAACAAATGGCACAAGCAGTTTGCTAGGTGGAAACCTAGAGAATCTTCTAGAAACTGCTCATTTGACACTTGCCTCTCTAAGTTTGCCCAGGGATGAGTAAGAGATCTAAAATCTCCATGTGGAACCAAGAACTATCAGACAGACGACACTAATCAAAATCCCATAAGCTGACTCACCCCCCTGCAAATATCTATAAATGGATCCCTCATCCAAGAGATCCAAAGGTTGGAATTTGGTATTTTACAAAGAGGTGTTGTTGGTTTCTCTTTAAAGACATTGTTGGGTGATCTTGCTTTGTGTGAGGTGAAGATAGCTTTCAAGCTGGGAGGATGGCACTGGGTTAGACCAAGTGGTTGTAATCCTCTCTTCTATGACTTTTACTAATAAAGCTATTTTAGTTTTCCTCCATATTCTTGTGTATCTTTGAATACTGTGTTTGTTTTATGCATTTGTATGGTCAATATATATCTGATCCTATATTGTTTACAGTGAAAGATATCTATTCTTTGATGGTATCATACTATTGTGAATCTACAGGTGCTCTTTGAAGCTGTACAAGTAAGGAAGAAGTGGCGAGATTCTGTCAAAGGGGAAAGGAATCAAGCAAGGAGCCAAGCGGAAGACTGAGGTTGGTACTCTGCTTCTTTCTCATCTCTCTCTTGTAAAGGAAAAACAAGAGACATTAATCTATTTGTTTCTAAGATAGCTACCTGTCTTAGTAGGACTAGCAGCTCTGAATAGATACTAGATTTCCCGATAACAGGAGGTGCACGAAGAATGTTGGTGTCTCTATTGTAAAAACCAGGGGCATGATAAAGATCACTGCCTTGTCTTCGTGAATTATATCACAAGAGGGGGGCAATGCCCCTAAGGCAGGAAGCTCCAGCAGGACCAAGTGCAGGGCCCACGCTATGGTGTGCTATCTACCAAGTGGTGGGAAAACATGTAACAGATAATTGTCACTTACTACAAAAAATTTTGCAGACACCACAATAATTGTTCTATGATTTTGGAAAATCTGTGGGCCACGATGAGCACCATTGTTGAACCTATGAATTAATGATGGAGAGGATGCCTATGTATCAAATGCAACTAGAAACTCGGCCTTCGGATCACGGTGATGGGGGAACACGTGAAGGATATCAGGGACGTAGACAAGGCCGAGGAGGAGGAGGACCTGGTAGGGAATGTTGGCAGGTCATTTGCTACAATTGTGGAATTCCAGGATGCTACGCATGGGAGTGTATGAATCAGACACGCCTGTCATGTCAATACTACATTTATTTTGAGCACACAATCGAAGAATGTCCTATGTTGATGGCCAAGATGTAGGAGAAGAAGGCATAGCCTTAGCATCCTACCATGAACTTACAGATGATGAGGGTCGAGCCCCGTGAGGAGGACCCAAATGTGAATATCATGCTGCGAAGTGGGATCGCACCTGGTGACAATAAGGGAAAAAAACCTGAAGAAGGTGGATGGGTCCACAATGCCCCTGAAAAGGAGACTGGTTTCAATCTAAAGTGTTCAAAGGAAACATTCATGGAAGTAAAGAAATCTTCATCGAAACCTCCACCTCAGGGAGTTAGAACAAACTACCAGACACCAACACGCCTAAAAGGTTGACCCCTCTATGCTTACCAACTTCTTGGAGACTTGTACAAAACTAATGCACAATAGAAAGGTTGTGAAAGGACTACTGGAGTTGATAAACAAGTGTGCGGGTAAGGATAATGCTCTTGATGTACCTAGCGTAGTCAGAAAGATTGGTAAGCATAAGGAAAGAACAAGGCGCAAGATGAGGCTTACCACATAAATAAGAGACTATGAGATGGACCAAGTTATTTTGGATTTCGAGTCTAACACTAACATATTGTCTAAATAGACCTGATAGAGAATGGGGAGACCTATGCTGCAGTGGTCTCTAATTCAACTGAGGATGGTGAACCAGTATAAGATTATCCCCATGGGACGATTAAAGGGAGTTACCATAGATATAGAAGGTGTGTGAGCACTGGCTTATTTTGAAGTGATAGAAATTTTTGATAACAACAATCAATAACCCATGATCCTTGGAATAGACTGGGCTATTGATATGAATGGGGTAATCAACTTGAAGTAGCGTGCAATGTCATTTGAAAGAAAATCGCTTTGCATTGTAGTGCCATTGGACCATGCAGAAGCACCGCGCTATACTGAATCGGTCTGCCACTATGAGGAAAGTGACGATGATTTGGATCATATCTATAAAATTACGGTGCGAGACCAAGATTAGGTCAAATCCAATGGCTAATGGATGGATTGCAAGGGATCGTGAAAGTTCTTGTACCTCGGATTTAGACGAAGAGTTGGAACATTGGAAAAATATGTTGCACGAAGTATCCACACTGAGATACAACATGATCACCAAATCTCTAGTTTGTGTGTTGTCAAAGGTAAGAAATTTACCTTATTATGATAGTTTAACTGACGTAGATAAGCTTTTGGATGCTTTTGAAAGAGAAGTTCCAAAGGATGACTGCTTTCAAGTGCTGGACATGGCAATGCGTGCTACACCCGCTTGATGGTGGGGTATGCACAAGGACAACTTTGATGAGTGGCACAATTACAAGAGGATGATGAGGATGAAATTTGGTCATCCTAAAGTATGGTTGACTGAGAAGTATGATGGGAGGAATTATTTGCATGATCATTTGGCCAAATGGACTAAGGTGTATGGAACAGAGCTGCAGCCAAAATGGGTTCATTTATTCTGTCGCACTCTGGATATAATCCCTATGAATTGGTATTTGGAAACGGAGCTCCGCCATAGCACCACCGAGTGGGCTATATTAAGAGAAGGATTCCTGATGACCTTCAACTTTGAATACAAGTTTGAAAGCATTGATGAAGCATTGGACGTTAAGGAAACGATCTTCTGAATTCCATAGGATCCTTTGGAATTGGTTCAACCGAATTGGAACACCTAGCTGCGCGATGCGTTGGAATGCTATAATATGACTGTCGAAGTGAAGGATGAGGATCCAAGGAATATCAATATCCTAGAAGCAGAAGGCCACCGTGAGGTTGGAGGTCCATAGATAGAGAACCCGGATATCACCGCGCCATTGAAGACTAGCTAGGTAAACATTGGTACTGAAGAGGAGCCTAAATTCGTAAAGATCGAAGACTATTGGGATGATGCCATTGTAGATAAAGTTGTTCAGTTACTCCATGGGTACCAGGATATTTTTCCTACGAAATTTTCAGACTTAAAAGGCATCATAGGTGATTTGGGAGTAATGAAAATAAGTTTGAAACCAGACATGGCCCATTAAGCAAAGGCCATATCGCCTTAATCCCAAATACAAGGAAAAGGTTTGCTTGGAATTGGACAAGATGCTTGAGGAACGTATTATTGAACCAATGGAGGAATCTGATTAGGTAAGCCTAATGGTAGTTCAGGAAAAGAAGCAAAAGGGAGTGATAAGGATTTGTGTAGATCTAAGAAATCTTAACGATTCCTGCATTCATGATCCTTGCCCAACACCATTTACAGATGACATACTAGACAATGTGGGAGGGCAGGAGGCCTACTCATTTACTGATGGGTTCTCTAGCTACCATCAGATTAAGATCACACTAGAAGATAGAAGTAAAACAACTTTCACGATGGAATGGGGGTGTTTTCTGTACACAGTGATGCCCTTCAGACCCAAGAAAGCACCGGTGATATTCTCTTGCGTAGTCATCACGACGTTCAAAGAATTTATTCACAAATTCTAGGAGGTATAATTTGATGACTGGACAATTTTTGGGCTAGTAAGCTGCCATGTAGCCAGTTTGTGCTTAATGTTGGGTACGTGCTGAAGGTATCAGATCGTGCTGAGCTTGAAGAAGTGCTTGTTTTGTTTCCCCTTTGGGATTTTGCTAGGTCATGTGGTATGCAAGCAAGGACTCATGGTGGAACCTACTAAGATTGCGGTAATAATCAATTTGGAAGCCCCAAGGAGTGTTAAATAGTTGTGCACAACGCTGGGCCATACTGGGTACTATCGAAAGTTCATCAAGGCTTATGCTCAGATTACCGCACCCATGGAGAAGTTGCTAAAGAATGATGCTACATTCTATTGGGATGAAGAAGGTTAGTGTAGTCTAGATGTCTTGAAGGAAAAGATCACACCATACCAACATTGGTATTCCCATATTGGAAGAAGGAATTCCATGTGCATGTTGATGCCTCGTGTATTGCGCAGGGAGAAGTTCTGAAACAAGCTGGTGAAGGAGAGATGGATCACCCTATAGCATTTGCAAGTAGAAAATTATTAAAGGCTGAGAGGAACTACTCAATGATAGAGCGCGAGGGATTGGCTATGGTATATGCACTCCAAAAATTTCAACACTATCTGTTGGGTGGACATTTCAACATGTATCTAGACCACTCTGCTTTGAAGTACCTAGTCAATAAACCTATGTTGGTGGGGAAGATATACATATGGTTGTTGTTGTTTCAGGAATATGACTTTGAGGTAGTTGTCAAACCAAGAAGGTTGAATGCATGACCTAACCATTTGTCGTGCATTGAAACGGGGGAGGAGCCTACTAATTTGGAGGAAGGGCTTCCCGAATGCAACTCTTCATGGTGCGCGTAGAAAACAACCAATTTGCATATATTATCCAATTTTTTACCACAGGGATAGCTCCAGAAGGCTACACTAGCCAGTAGAAGAAAGAATTGGTAGTATGCGCGGATGATTTCTCAGTAATTGTCGGACATTTTTTTAAAATGGGGTTGGATGAGACACTCCGATGGTATGTGCCCGATTTTGAAAGAAGTAGCATCCTTGTGGTGGCTCATGCAGGAGCTACAGGAGGGCATTATGCAAGAAAGGAAACAACGCAGAAGATTTTTCTCACTGTGTTGTGGCGGCCTATGTTGCATAAAGATTCCAAAGCATATTGTAGGGCGTGTGATGCATGTCAAAGAATGGGTAGGCCATCGCAAAGGGATGAACTGCCTCTGAATCCTTAGGTGTCGTTATAGCCATTTGAGAAATTGGCTATTGACTTTGTAGGACTAATTCAGCCTCCCGGTAAGAAAACAGGTGCGCGCTACATCATCACCGCGATAGAGTATCCAACCAGATGAGCAGAGGCACGACTTGTAAAGGATTGTATAGGGGCTACAACAACTAAATTTTTGTTTGAGTATGTGCTAACTAGGTTCAGGTGCCCAAAATTGTTTATTATTGATCGGGGTACGCACTTCCTCAATGAAACGATTAGTGCGTTGACAAAAGAATTTCAGGTTTATAATCAGAAGAGTACACAATATGAACCCCAAGCTAATGGAACAATGGAGGATTTCAATAAGATATTGGAGAATGCGTTGACAAATATTTCCAACACGTAGCGGAATTATTAGGAAATGCACGTACCAGCAGTATTATAGGCATACAGGACTACTTGCAAAAAAATAATAGATCAGACACCTTTCCAGTTGGTCTATGGCGTAGAAGTTGTGATGCCTATGGAATATTTATTGCCTAGTCTATGCATAGCAGCCTTCATAGGGATGGCGGACCATGGAGCCTTGGAAGAATAGCTCGAGCAATCGATGGAACTCGCAGAGGACACATTATTCACTGGATTTCATCAATGAGTACAGAAGGAACGTGAAAAGGCATGGCATGATGGACACATCAAGCTGCACACATTTAAGGTAAATGACTTGGTTTTATTATATGATAGTAAGTTCACTAAATTTCCAGGAAAGTTTTAGATGCACTGGTAGGGACCCCATGTTATCAAAGAAATCATATATGGGAGCACGGTTCAGCCTGCAATGCTGAACGAAGAACCTTTCCTGGGAAAATTAAATGGGTGCTAGTTAAAGTCGTATGTAGGAGACTCAACTCAATGACTACATGACGTAAGGACAGTATTAGTTCTTCAAGTAGTTTTGGGAGCTACGTGATAGAGGGGATGCATGAAAGAGGGTGATGTCACATGCCAGAAGCGGCGTGAAGGGCGCTGCACTATGAAAGGAGGTACTACACAGCATAGTTATAAAATGAATGTTGGGGTCACTGTTCATGATTTGATAGCTAGGATATGGTTAGGAGGAGCGAGGGGGTGGAATTTAAGGCTAAAATATCTGGAGATCTGCCACCAATTCAACATTAATGGATGGATTTTGGGGGGAATGGTAAAATTTGAATTCTCAATCTCCTATAAATTATGTGTGGTCATCCAGCAAAGAAAACTTTACATCCTTGGAATTTTTGCATTGTGTTGTCTGTCGCTTATGAATCACAAGTTTTTCAAGGATTCGGTCACAAGCTCTATGTTTGATACTCTACCCGAGGATACCTAGTAGTTTATTCGCAACACTAAGTTCGGACCAAGTGAAACTGCAAGCACCGAAGGAACTGTCACCTCCAAAGGAGCAGTTACAGAAGTTGTGAGCATGGAGGTTCTGGCTCCTGTGCCTACGACACTAAGATCACCTAGGCTAAAGCCTACACCAATGTGCAAGGCCCATAAGCCAAAGAAAGATAAGCAGAAGAGGTGAATGCCAATGCGCGAGTTGCCAAGAAAGCACTCTGCTACCCAGGCACAGAAGAAAGACAAGCAACCCGAGAAGGTTATAGACTTGGAGTCTGAAGAGGGCATTGAAGATATCGATGCTTAGGGTGGAGCCCATCTCCAAGTTTTCGGCGTATATCCCTCTGCATAAAGGAAAATTCAAGATCACCAAGGACCTAGGCATGGAGAAATTTGGCATTCACACACTCCTGTTGCTAGAAAATATAACCTTTGAAGGTCCACGCTTGGCGAGGGTTCCCCTTTTAAAGATGGAGGACTGGGACTTGGCTAACCATGAGAGGTTCCCTACCTCGCGATAGAGAATTACATGAAATGGGTGTTTTACAAAGAATCTGGTGTCACTATGTTGGAGCTAGTTGAGTGGATTTGCGGAGTA
Organism: Pinus tabuliformis; assembly: GCA_031772625.1. Classification (NCBI taxonomy): domain Eukaryota; kingdom Viridiplantae; phylum Streptophyta; class Pinopsida; order Pinales; family Pinaceae; genus Pinus; species Pinus tabuliformis. Next base: position 892,030,639 of record CM062807.1, on the reverse strand, counting down.
AATCAATCAACATTGTTGAACCTACTGTGGGTACCCCACTATCACTGCTCCAACATGAATATCACCTGCATAAAGCAACTACTGACTCTAGTGCATGATGGGTATTTATGGCTTGCTGCGCCTATCCCCATGACAGACATTCTTATCCACCGGATCATGCTCCTACCAACAAAAGGCTTGAATTCGGCCAAGGGTTTTGGCAGAAAGACAAGCGAGGGGGACTTGGCAGAGAAGATGAAGGTGAAGTTTGAGCTTATCAAGAAGCCATGCGGGTACTCCATCACATCCATCAACAACCCCATGATGCAAATTGTGACACAGATACTAGTTGGTAATGTCATGAGGAAGTGTCACATGGATGAGGTTCCAGTGCCCATTATCTCTTTATCCCCATAATGCACAGAGGGCGTGCAGTTCAATTGGTCACGCTATCTATGTAGCGATTTCCTTGTGAATTTTCACAAGGCTCAGGATGAGAGAAAGACATTCCACTACACTTGGTTTCTTCTCTCTATTGTCTTTGTTTCCTGGGAACTGCTGGAGGAGAGTCAGTTCTCCCCATTGGAGGTAGGTTCATCGAAGGCTACATAGTTTTCCTCCCTTTGGGCCATGAAGCACCCCACATGGGTCACTGAGACAAAAAAAAAATTTGGGTTTTGATGGAGTCGAGCATTCACATGGCCATCAACCAGCGGCCATGGTTGTCCCCAACCGTGTATGAGTAATTGTCAAAATACGCAGAGTTCAAGGTAGACTTCCACCTCGTGTATATCAGAGCGTGGAAGGATCCAGCATAGAAGTGGTTCAATCTACCATATCTTGCCACAGAGGATGTGATTCAAGAAGTCATGAAGCACTGGCCAACAAATTGGCATTCTCTGTCTGACCTAGTCGTAGGTACTAGCAAAGGCGTGGGGAGTTCCGCAGAGAAGAATAAGGAGGAAATGAAATAGGAGGTCCAGAAGTTGGTCCACAATTAAGGAAGGAGGCCGAGGAGAAGGCTTTCTTAGAAAAAGAACATGCTGCAAAGCAGTAGGCTGAACAAGAATAATGAATCTCTGAGCGAAGCGGTAAATTCCCTTCACCCCAGACTAAGGAAGAAGAGAAGTCAGAGTAGGTTGGTTGCAATGATGAAGGGAAGAGCACCCCATTCCAGGTCAAGAGGTATAGAGAATAGTAGATGGAGGGGGCCCGAAAGAAGTCCAAGGCAAATAAGCCACCACTGGATCCTATTACACTGACAGATAGTGACCTCGATGAGATCGAGGTCAAAGTGCGCGACACCACCGCTAAGCTATTGTAGCAATTTGAACAACAACACCTATAGTCATTAGGTACTATTCAGAAGGATCTGCACAAACTGCAGATCTAGACCAGCAGGATACAGGTGGGATCAGGTTAGGTGGGCGCTGAACAGACGATCCTGGCACGAGGAACAAGTTAGGCTGTGGAACTTGTTAGGTCAGTAGACCTCAAGACAGTCACACTACCAAAAGGGTCCTAGACCACAAAATTGGCCAAGGATAAGTTCATCATAAGCACTCTGAGGAATATCAGCCTCAATGTTGTAGCACTCCCCAACGAATATCTTCATGCACTGCAGACTGGTGTGACAGTAGAATTGAGAGCGCGGGAGCAACGCACCCTTAATTTAATCAACGAGTAGAGGGTGAACAATCAAAAAATGTTCACTGAAAATATAGGGACCCTTAAAGCAAAGGAAACGATCCAAGAACAGAGCATCGAACTGACGACCAAGGTTGCAGAGGCATGCCGCATAGTGCCGGAGTTGCACATACTTGAGGAGGCACCGCTCGAGGCAAGCTTTGGAAGCTTGCTACGGGAGTCTGCGATGCTAAGGCAGAGGTGGAAAGAGTTTCATTTGAGCTTAATGTGAAAATCACAAAACTGGAGCTTAAGTCACCCTTCGACTCTATCGGAAGTTAGGGAACAACGTGAAGTTATTGTCAAGGAAGGGATAGCTACTGTAGATACCATGGTGGATGATTGTACAAGTTTGTTTGAACAGGCCATGGAAGTGGTGATGAGCTTTCAGGAGGATCCCACTATGCAGATATTGAATACCGAGATTCGCAAGCTTCAACAGTAGTACGAGGAAGTAAGGGCGATGGCGCACACCATTTCTACAACATAGTGCCTCGCCAAATTGCAAGAGGAAAAGTAGCTCCTTACACAAGTGGAAGCCATGTAAAAAAATGAAGCAGTCCTTAAGGCCAAGTTGGGTCCTTGGTTGGATGAAGCCTACCTAATCTCGCCCAACATACAAGAAAATTTGGTGAACTTACAGCTTATAGAGTAGAAAATCAAGCGATCCAGTGAAGGACCAAACATAGAATAGCTGGTGGAGTAAGTCAAGCATGCAGCCATGCAAAGCGTGGCTGAAGTAGCGGTTGTATAGGTCAAGCTGGGGAATATTCATAGAAAGATCACCACACCATCTGAGTGACACAAGGGCGAGCCACAAACTTTTTGTTGGGGGCCTCTTGGGATGGGGTCCCCTGGGGCCAGTTTTGGGGCAAAAGCCCAATTTTTTATGTAAAAGGATGAAAAGTATCTGCAAATTGTGGTTGCAGAGTGCATAGCTAGTTAAGAGTCAAAAATGGTTTTTACCCTCCTTTATGTAAAGTTGAGTCAGCTATTGAGATTTACCCATGGTTCGCAGACAATGGGATTGTATAAATAGGTGTGTCTTAGAGAGTCTAAGTAAGAAGAATTCTAGCGTAGAGAAGTAAGTCTTAGAGGAGGGAAAGGATCTGCAGCTTAGTGCGTAGAGGCCTAGAGTAGTGCTCGCAGATGAGTGCGCAAAACCCTACAGTTGAGTGCACAGGGAAGTATTGAGTCTGTAAACCTACATTAAAGATCAATAAAGAGGATTATTGTAGAAATTCCTGTGTTTTAGCTCTTTTCTTCTATTATGTATTACTGTGATATATGTTGTGATGGAATGATGTATTTATAAATTAATGATCTATTGATGCACAAATTTACTTGATCCATCTTATTATTTAACGTAATTAATGTTAAGTGATTACACGAAGATCATAACAATGTCTGTTAAAGTTATCGAACACTTAGGTGGATCTAAGTAAATACTAGTCTAAAAGTAATCTATGGTGCGCGTAAGTAGCTAATTCGCCTATTCAAGGTATGCAAAAGACAATCATAGACCTTCACAGAGGTCTAGAGGCGAGTTCAAGGAAGTTACTACTGTAAGCCATAAGCGCTTAAAGATCTTCACGAAGGAAGATCTAAGTCGCAAAAGGACATCACATTGATCTATGGGTGTGGAAACTTGCTTCCACCATCCCCCTATACTTCTTCGGGTGTGACTTCATTCCGTACACTATGGATTCATGCCAAAGGGCTAGTATTGTAGGGATTTGTTTGGTGTAACTAACTCTAAACCTGGATTAGGACCCCCTAAGCCAACACTTGTTGAAACTTGTGTTGCTTCCTATCTTGTTGAAACTTGCATTGCTTCCACCAGACATTATGAGTCTTTGTGAACCATAACTTAGATATGTTTTACTTAATCATCCTCCTTATCAAATTACTTGAGTCTATCTAGGTTGCATGTCGACTAATGAACAATGTAACATGTGATGTTCTAGATTTTACATGTGTCCCATTTCCAAATATTATGAAATAAATTGGAGCTAAGGAGGAAAATCACATGTAATTTTTGAGAATTTGGAATATGACCAAGGATATATTTTGTATGCATGAAAAACATGACCGAAGTCTAATCATTGAGAAATAATTGGATCCAACATGGATGGCAACTGGCTTGAAATTAACATAGAAACATTGTTTTGAATGCTCACTTCAAATTCAGAAGATTTGTAGAAGAATTTATGTCAATTCATACTGTATCAATATGTTTATCTAGATCTTGTTATAGTCCATATTCATTGCCCTATGTTTCTTATTTATTTTGATTCCCTAGTATAATGGAAAAATTTTATGGGATTGCCAATTTTGGTAAGTGCATAGAAATTGGCTTACCTTGGGCATGTGACATGCTAAGGGATTCACTTATGGATGGATAAATAGTTTGGGATGCAGATATAGTGTATCTAACCAGGATGAGGACACAACCACACACATTATTTGATAGATTGAAACACACTTCATGGTTAGGCACATCATATGACACACCTGGATGAGAATTTATAACACACATCATGTAATAAATGAATATGGGCCGATGGCATTGAGTTTCCACTTAATTAGCCTATAGAATATGTGTTTATGGGATATTAAAGAATAATCCTAATTTCAGAATAAACCCCAACATACATATGACGAATAAAAAGTTACGGGCATGCATGAGGTCCCTCAAAGAAACCTCGTAAGGAAACATTAGCAGGGAAAATTTTAAGGATGGAAATTTATTTTAAAGTTTAAAAACCTTGGCGAATCTTACTAGTACATAATATGAAATTTATAAAATGTTTGGAAATGTTTTTGTAAAAGTATTCAAATTTCTGATAAATTTATATAGTCTCTATATAAAATTTTGGCTATTTTTAAGGTAAAATAATTTTATACTATAAAATTTGGGCAAATAATTTTTAGAAAAAATGGAAATTAACAAATCTATCTTTTGGGAAAAGCATAGAAAATTAACTTCCTTCTGAATATTAGCCCCTAAAATTTTCCATGAACATTAGATATAGCCCAAACTGTAGGTTTTAACCCTGTACAGAAATTACCTGCATACGATTTTTAAAACACAGAAAATAAACAATGTGAGAGCATAACACATAAAACACATATACATAGATATTTTCCCACTAGATCCCAAAACTGGGACTACCAACTTGATTTTTCATTATGTTCCTCTTAATGCTACAATACATATTTATACATGCCAAAGCATCCAATACCATGGACCAAAAACCATCGCATCCAAAACCATGGACTGAAAACCATCGCGTCCAAAAACATGGACCGAAAACCATAGGTAGGTTCGCCCAACCTAATATATGGTCCAAAAAAAATTTCCTGGGGCCCTGCCCTGGACCCCATAGAGGGGGGCTACTCAAACCCCCTATGACCCCCCTACTACGCAATCGATGCAACAAAGGGGGGGCTTCACCCCCCTCTAACCCCCTGGTTAACTACTAGCATTATCTGTGGAGAGAATATAACACAACCCAACATTCTCCCACTTGTTTTTTTCTTTCCATAGGGGGCCATAAGAGAGCTTAGTCATTTTTCGAGCCCTGAAACACCCATTGTTTCTCTACACCAAGAGAACTTCTCAGAACTCACAAATTTTGTCAATGCATCTGCAATATTCTTCAAAGTGTCCACCTTTACCAGCAACACCTTTTTGTCTTCTATCATATCCCTTACAAAGTGATATTAAACATCAATGTGCTTTGTCTTTGAATGATAAGCAGGGTTCTTTGTGAAGAAAATTGCACTTTGGCTGTCACAGTCTATCCTTATAGCTCCTTATACTAACCCCATACTTGAACACAATCTCTGCAACCAAACTGCTTCCTTGATTGCATCAGTGGTTGCCATGTATTCTTCCTCTATAGTTGATAGTGCCACTACAGATTGTTTCTTACTCATCCAACTGACTGCACCTCCAAATAGGTTAAACACATACCCACTTGTAGGTCTTCTCTTATCCAAATCTCCAGCCCAGTCTGCATCAACAAAGCCATGGATATCCAAAACTCTGTCCAATTCTGGTCTTCCTTGGTCGCATAAACCATAATCACTAGTGCCACAGAAATACCTGAAAACTCGCTTCATTGTTGCCTAATGCTCCTTCCTTGGTTTTGACATAAACGTGCTCAATACTCCCAATGCATGTGCAATGTATGGTCTAGTATATACCATTGCATACATCAGGCTACCATCTACACTTGCATATGGAACACGGGACATATCCTCTTCCTCTTCTTGTGTCTTGGGACACTATTTAGCAGATAAATTTACACCTACAGGAATAGTAACCTTCACCAGTTTACTATCCTACATATTAAACCTCTGCAGTATTGTCTCAACATACTTCCTCTAGTTTAACCAGAGCTTCCTCTTTTCCTGATCTCTTTCAATTTCCATGCCCAAAATATAGTTTTCAGCACCAAGATCTTTCCTGTCGAATTTGGAGGACAATCGGGTCTTCAAATCCTAGAAAATTTCTTTGTCATTTCCAACTAGCAACATATCATCCACATACAAGACCAGATAAATAACATGGTCACCAATTAATTTAAAGTACACACAATGATCTACTTTACTTCTAGTGAAGCCAAGTCCTCATATAAATGTATCAAATTTCTGATACCACATCCATGGTGACTGTTTTAACCCATACAGAGACTTCTTTAACTTGCATACTAGTTCTTTCTTACCCTTCACCACAAAGCCTTGAGGTTGCTTCATGTATATCTCCTCTTCTAGATACCCGTGAAGAAATTTTGTCTTCACATCCATCTGTTCTACCTCAAAATCAAAAGTGGTAGCAACAGATAAAAGTAATCTAATAGTAGTTACCTTGGCAACAGGAGGAAAAATATCACCAAAATCAATTCCCAGCACTTGGGAATAACCTTTTGCTACCAACTGAGCTTTATATTTCTCCACCTTTCCTTCTGCATGTGTCTTCTTCTTGAACACCCATTTTCTGCCAATGGGTTTCCTTCTAGCCAGAAACTCCACTAGATCCCAAGCCTCATTTTTGTGCAAAGATGCCATTTCATCAACCATGGCCTCTTTCCAGAGTTTTCCATCCTCTGAATCTACTTCTTCCTTCATAGTTCTGGGATCATCATCAGTATTAGATAAAGCAAAATTTGAACAGAAAGCAAATGGACTATACCTTTCTAGTTACCTTCTTTCTCGAACTAATCTTCTTACACCTAGAGTTTGTGGCTCTTCATCTTCTAATTCTTGCTTAGCCATAGATTCTGATTCTTCCTCCTTTGGCTCAAACTCTATCATCTTAGGTTCCTTTGATTGGACTTCATGTGTAATAACATATTTCACCTCTCTAAACACCACATCTTGGCTGTACACAACCTACCTTGTTGCTAGGTTCCAAAGATTATAACCCTTTAAACCATCCTTATACCCAATAAATATGTACTTTTCATATTTAGTATCCAACTTGGTTCGTTTCTTCTTTGGAACATGTACATATGCATCACATCCAAATACCCTCAAATGTGAAAGAGAGGGTTTCTTACCAGTCCATGCCTCTTGTGGAGTCTTATCCTCCAACGTTGATGAAGGTGATTTGTTGACCAGGTAACATGTTGTCTCCACCGCCTCTGCCCAGAATTCTTGTCCTAACCCGACACCACTAAGCATGCTTTTTCCCTTTCCATCAATGTCTTGTTCATTCTTTATGCAACTCCATTTTTCTGAGGTGTATATGGAGTAGTCTTTTGTCGTGCTATACCACACTTCTTACAGAATTCTTCAAATTCCTTACTACAAAACTCTCCACCATTATCTATCCTCAAAACCTTTATCTTCTTCTTTGTCTGGTTTTCCACCAGAGCCTTAAATTATTTAAACCTGTCAAAGACTACAGATTTCTTCTTAGGGAAATATATCCATGTATTCCTTGAGAAGTCATCTATAAATGATACATAGTATCCAGACTTACCCAGTGATGGAACCTTCACAGGTCCAAACACATCACTGTGCACAAGTTCTAATATCTGTTTCGCCCTCTTACCACCAGAGGGGAAACTCACCCGATTCTGCTTCCCATATACACAATTTTCACAGAAATCAAAATCCAAAGAGGTATTACTCATATGTTGTACCATACCTTTACCATGAAGTATTCGAAGGTCCTTCTCTCCAATATGTCCAAGCCTTTGATGCCACAACATGGTCTTCTCTCCAAAGACCAGTAGATTTTCTGCTCCACTTTCAGGAACCACAGAACTATTGCACCCATCAAAAACAGTTCTACCTTGCAGCTTGTACAGAGTTCCAGTCCAAACTCCCCACATCAATACCAGTGCTCCTCGAACCATATTGCAAGTATCCTTCTCAAACACTATTTTTACACCTACATCATCTAGCTTGCCTACAAAAATCAGATTTCTTGCTAATGCAGGAATATGTAGAACACCCGAAAGTGTTCTAAGCCTTCCACCTTGCGACTTCAACTTTACTTTTCCATGACCAATGATTCTAGCCTTCCTATCATCCCCTAAGAAGACATCACGACCATCATATTTATCATACTCGTAGAACCACTCTACGGGGAGTGAAGTGAAAGGATGCACCTCAGTTAATCAACCATGCCTCATGATGTACATGTGTACTTAAAGAAGCCAAATACACATCCCCACCTTCATCTGAGGTGGTTTTCACCTCTACAGAAGGAGCATCATCAGATCCCTTTCCTTTGTTAGGAGATTTGGATTTACAGTCCCTTTTGTGGTGCCCTTCCTTTTCGCATTTCTAGCACACCACCTTTACAGGTTTTCCTGGAGATTGAGATCTCCCTCTAGATTTAGATCTCCGCCTCAATGACTTATTTTTGTTTTTGTTCTAGGACTGTTCTCTCACAAACAAGGTATCACCATTTTGGCTCTCCATATTTTTGCATCTCATCTCCTCCATCAGCATGGATGAGACTATTTCATCAAACTGCAAGGTAATTGCATTGCTACCTATTGCAATAACTAGACTATCCCATGAATCTAGGAGAGAACACAACAAACTAATGCACTTATCATCATCTGAAATTTTGATATCAATAGACGATAATTGACTTACCACAATATTAAACATATTCATATGCTCTGTCACTGAGTCTCCATCTTTCATCCCCACGTTATACAACTTTTTCTATAGGAACAGTTTATTCACCAGAGAATTAGATTGGTACAAAGTCCCTAACTTTTCCCACAAAGCCTTCATCATAGCTTCCCCTAATACATTCAACAATACTGAGTCTGAGACACACAATCATATTGTGCTCTTTGCCTTCTAATCCAACTTCTTCTATTCTTCATCGGACACTGTCGTTGGTTTACTACCCGGATCTACCTCAATCCACTGATCTTTATCCACCAACAGATCCTCCATCTTGAGTTTCCACAACTCAAAACTCTGACCATTAAATTTCTCAATCTCTATCTTTCCACTGCTCGCCATCTTCTTTTACCACTGGAATCAATCTCGCAAATCTTCCACTAAACAGGGTCTACCATAGGCCCGAGCGAAACCCCTCAGTAACAAAGGTGTCCCCTTGAAGCCAAAATAGCTCTGATATCAAATGTAGGTTTTAACCCAATACAAAAATTACCTACATATGAATTCTAAAATATAGAAAATAAACAATACGAGAGCATAACACATAAAACACATATACATAGAGATTTTCCCACTAGATCCCAAAATCGGGACTACCAGCTTGATTTTTCATTATGTTCCTTTCAATGTTACAATACATATTTATACATGTTGAAGCATCCAATACCATGGAACGAAAACCATTGTGTCCAAAGCCATGGATTGAAAACCATAGGTAGGTTTGCCCAACCTAATATAAGGTCCAAAAAAAATTTTCCCGAGGCGCTGCCTCGTACCCCGTAGAGGGGGGATACCCGCCCCCCTCAAACCCCCCTACTGCACAATCGGCGCAATGAATGGGGGACTCTGCCCCCCCTCTAATCCTTCGGTTAACTACGAGTGTTAGTCATGGAAATAATATAACACAAACAACAGGTAGCCACTCATGAATCGAGAATACTAGACATGAAATCCTGCATAAAGGAACCCTTAGAAAAGGGTGCATCTGTCAAATTCCTAAACAATTGGAAACCACTTATAAATATAGAAAACTGGGTTGTTCAAAACCCCAACATATAACCATGATGAAAATGAACAAGGCCACCATGGAATAACCAAAGAAAATTTGATAGGAACCAAAATGATCGCAAAGCCCTAACCATGGTGACCCCGATGCAAGCCAACAATCTGCAATAGCATATAAGCAGAGAAAACTTATTGCAGGGCCCATGGAATCACGACATCCTTCAAACCTATGAATACCATCATCGATTTTATCCATCATATTGTGCCCCAGCACTAGCTAACCAACACAATAACCCATTGAGGATAAAATGTCAACGATGATGGCATCGAAAGACACAAATACTTTTGTGAGTACCCCCTTGTTGTGTATAAGTCTCACCAAAGAAGATGAGTCTAATCTACTCTTCCTCATCCAAGAACAACTGTTATTGTCCTTTCCAACCACTAGAACAAACCTCGCAACATTTGGCATCTTCACCACGACCAAACCTATAATAAATAAAACAAGAAACTTATGCCATGTTTTAAGGGTTCAACTGTACTCTACAAATGATCAGTTTCAACAACTTCTCCAACTGGTTGAGGAGTACATCTTATATATGGAACAAAGTTATTCCCAAACAAATTGATGAGAAGAAAAACTACATACACGCCAACCTTTCATGCATATGCCTGACACACAATCAAATTCTACAAGGCATGCACAAAGACCCCTAACCCAGACATGTTACTTAGTTTGGCTCTTATTTTGTATGACAATTAACCTAAATTTGGTTAGTTACTATCAGAGGATCTACATGCTTTAAATATTGGCTATGAACGCTCTCAATACACTGCAATATTTTCACCCTGATGAACTACTAACTACATGGCATTATGTCCAACGTAGAACAGGGATTACAAGAAGATTAAAAATTGAAGGGTGCATACTTGGCCACCTAGCACGGTACTCTAAATGCTAATAATATAGGATATCAAGAGAATGAAGTATCTCACTCATACACTATACATCTATTATTTCTTAGCCACTTTAATATATAATATACACTCGAAGGAATAGATTACAATGGTGTTACCGGAATGATGAAGGACAAAACAATATTACTATTATGAATAGCTCCATTGATTTTTATTGAGCTCATATTTCACATTTTGAATGAGGCACTATATCATTAAGCTATAGGTATGTTTACACTTGTGAGAGGGCATGATAGTATCACCAATTCCCAACCAGACAAATAGGGGATGCTAAAAAATGAATGAGAGATGTCAGAGTCCAAACCACAATTTTGCAAGCCAAAATTATTAACAGTGCAGAGCAACATATGGTGGGAACCTTAAGCTACTTGAATGATGTTAAAGGTGGAAAGAGGAGCACAAGATTACACAAAAACTCTAGATAAACATTCCTTAATGTGTTCACCATATTGACCACACTATATATTCAAGAAAATCCCCTTATGATACTAAATAATAAACATCTTTCCATCCAAATGACATAGACTTTGTGAACTCCAAGGATAATATATCAATGAATGGGATGATTATCTTAGTTATTCTTGGTACTTCAAATAGTTTATCACCCCCTCACATGAACATATATAATTTAAGCACAAGCATAAGATGGGGGAGAATCACAGTTGCTAAAAATTATCTCTCTCTATCTGGAGGAAGGAATGGCTACAAAATTCTGATTCAAAGCATGAGAAGAAATGGGAAAAATTATGTTCCCAGATGGAATGGGCAACCAAGTGAGGTGAATGATATTATGTATATCTAAGTATATCCACCCTTTTCATATCTTCCATTGTTCAATTTAATCATGCTAGAGTACTAGGAGAAAAGGAAACATAATCTAGGTAAGTACTTTAACATTCCCTTTCTAGAACCAGTAGCATGAGTGAACCTCCTACATGTTGTCTATTTGTTTTTATTTTCTTGCACTATTTATAATCCCCTTGTTTAGTGGATCTAAGGAGGTATTTCCATAGAATTCCTGTAGCAATTCATTGATCATTAGGAAAAACTAAACTCAGATGATCTTCACAATTAGAATTCGGACTTGTCACAGTGAAAACATTACAGGTTTATGAAATTTTGGTCCCTGAGGTAAGACCTTGGCTCAGAGGTGGAAAATGAGGTTGTTCTAAGGAGGAAACAATCATGGGAGATTTTTGGCTTTAATCCAAGTTTATAGAGAGACAAAATCAATCACCTATGTAGGATGAAGGAACATCCATGGGCTTGATTGATCCCAGGTTTTTGGTTGCACTAGTAAAGGATTCTTAGGTCCTTCTAGGGCTTGTTTTGAGATCATTCCCATGGGATTTTTTTTAGGACCAAGTGTAGAAGATATTGAACTTTGAGCAACAAAAACACAATTATAATATTCATCTACAATCTGAAGCACACCTTAATTAAAGAAGTAGCAGACTCCTTCATAGTTTTGGCAACAGGGTTTTGGGCATCCTTTGGAACAAAATTTGAAGGGTCATTTAAAGTGAAATTTAAGAACCTTTTGAAGCAGTTTATAAAGATATCCTTGAGGTGACTTAACATACACTTGAAGTCCTATTGTACAACTTTTCTTTTGTTTTGAAGTAGGATATCTTGAAGGGTGAAGCCAATTTAGGAGTATTGAATTATATTCTTTCAAGGACTCTTGAAGATACCACGAACATTGGTTGAGGAACACTTGGTTGGAATTTTTCGATCTCTAGAGATTAATTTTTTGGGCAACATTTGGAGGAACCAAGTGATAGTCTTGACAACATCCTTAGAGAAGACTTTGAAGAGCATTTTGGAGGACACTTTGAGAGGAAAAACCTTGAACAAAACTATTGAAGAAGTCACTGTCATGAGATGCTTCTTACTATTATCCTTCTTCCTTCCTAGGTTTCTCTATCACTTTCCCTAGTGTTACAACCCACATTATTGCATATTCCTCTATAATTTGTGTTACTATTTTAGCCTCTACAATTTTAGTTGTATCTTCCCCTATTTCTGATATAGTTATTACTTCGTTTAGCATCACATTCTATCCCTTATAAGGTCACCCCAAAATGTGACCGACATACTCTAATTCATGCATGACAAGAGGTAACACATTGTACATTTGGACACTCGATACCATCTACTACAACATTTTCCAGAAAAAGAAGGTTGACTTTACCAACCTATGGTGTTGTAAATGGTTCATTAACTTGAAGTGGTATAAGAAGCTGAAGTATTTTTTCCCTCTCCAAGTGAATTAATTTTGAATGAAGTATGCTATATTGCTCCATGGTAATGGTAGGGACTTCTGTCAAACCCATTTATTTTCTAGACCAACACCTCCCCTTCCTGCAAAAAACCATTCCTCAATTCTAGTAGCAACACCTTCCTAGAAACAAATGTTGTCTCTCATGAGGAAATCCTTTCACTAAAGATATTCATCCATTATAATGAGTAGGAGTGCCCATAACTATAACCTATTACCAAATTCAAGCAATCAATGGGTTTCCAATCTTTGTGTAGGTTACATTTTTATGAAAAAATGTAATTAGCATCTTGTAACCATTCATAGACACATTATTTATTTAGTTTAGGGATATTAAAACTAAAATATATAGAGTAAACAATTTCCATAAGATTTGGTAAGTTTTTATTTGGCAAATTCCAATGTTAGCATGTTCAAGCCAACTTTTTCCAAAATTGACCCTTTCAACAAAAACTACAATGATTCTTACCAAGAAAAAAGATAGCTCTAGAGATCCTCAAATAAATAAATTTATGTATAATGGAATCATAGTAGAAGTATGCTTACAGATATATGCTAATCTAAGGGTTCCAACAAAATCTTTGGTTTTCCCATCTAACTCCCTAGGCATACTTTTATGGAAAGTTGCAAATCACTTCATTCAAAAACACATTGTGAATTCGATCCATGGGTGGAAAAGCTAAACCAAGTGGTATAAATGAGTTCCAAAATATAAAAATAGTGTGTTTAACCAAATGTGAGCACACTATCCAAAATAACTTGAGTAAAGGTCTTGCAAAATTGGACACTGTCTCAATTAGATTTTTTGGCAATTTTCAACATCTTCATTTAGATTTCAAGAAATAGCTTTCTTCTTTATTTGGATTTTAACATCTATATCTTGATTCCAAATGATAGAATAGTTAGAGTAGTCATAAAAACAAAATAAGAACCAAAATACATGTGATATATCATCTATACTTGAGTAGGAAATTGTCACATTTAGAGAGGTAAAGAATAAACTACGAGAACCAATGGATAGGATAAATACTCTTAACTTTCTCCTCAATTACTAGCTAACAAACTTGACAGCTGCTTGCAATGGATTTTAGATTCAAAAGGTACTTGATAAGGACTTTTTGAAGAAGAATAATTGCATGTTTGATCCCTGGGAAGTATCATCCCTTGTACTTGGTTTCAATTTGGCTTCCTTCTACATTGTGTACTTATTGATATGGTTAATGACTATTATATGTTTTGTTTTTGATAATTTAAGTGTTCAGTGCCTTCCAGGTTTATAATAAACAATCCTTAAATTTGGATATATGTAATTTTCGATGAGTTCATCACCTCAAATTTTCTCATCAATTTCCCCATTTAAATAGGTTAGAATTCTTGCATTCTTGCATTCAGTATAGCTACTAGCCCAATAGGTGCACCCATTGTTGTAATGATCACACACATCTCATAGTACTTACACAAAACTAAGCATGGGAGTTGATCCAAAATTTGAATGGTCCTCTCATACCAAATTTTATGAGGTCTAGTTGGGACCTTATACCAGAGAGATTCACAAACTATTGTTGGAAAGTTTTTCATTATCAACAAGTATGTCAATTATGGAATCAAGGTCCATAATAAGGTTGAGACCAAAAAATGTTGTCATTTAAGGCCTCAACATGGATATTAAAGCTTTCCTCCAGAAATTTTCAAGGTGGGAGAAGTAGTAAAAATGACACATAAAGTTGATTCCTCAAAATATTCCACTCTAAAATATGGCTGAAAAATAATATATTGATCCAACCTCAATTATTTATACTTTACAGACCTTCCTCTTGGATTGTACCTAACAAAACATGAACAATTTTCTTTACATAGAACATCTAAGTAAAAGGCCTACTCACATTGCTTAGAATAACATAATATGCCATCCTCAAAATCCTCCACCTCCTCAAGTTAAAAAATAATATTAGGGGAAGGAAAAATTACTTTGAATCCTAACACACCAATAGGATTTTTTCTACTTGTTTTATCAAGAAATATAATTCTATTAATGAAACAAGATGACTATGTAATCAACAAATGTTAACACTCAAAATAGTTTTGTGAAAAAGTTCCATCACCTAAGGAGAACATATAGACCAAGGAGATACTAAAGATGAGGCTCCCATAATAGGTACAACTTAACCTCCACCCATCATTATCCCATTCTAGTAGTTTGAGTTAATTTGATTGTCCCTCTTTAACGTATCCATTACTACAACACATAAACTCTTGAAGCCTAATATTTTCATATATTGAAAACTCTTGGTTGATCCAATCCCGCTATTCTAGTACTTCTCACATGCATATGTTGTGAAGATATTGTGTGTAAACTTGAGATAATTTGTGATCCCATCTTTAGTACCATGAATTAAATATTCCCATTCGCTCTCTACTTTATTTTGTATAAACATGAGAAGGAGACATAAAAACTTGCCTTACTAGTGATGAGTTTTCTGAATGGCCCACAACATCATAACATGATCCATAGAAACATCACTAAAATTCAACCCATATTAGATAGTTATCAATTTAATAATTCATTATATAGTTTAATATATGTTATTTTCGAAATAAACCATGGTTGATAATAATTTTGTTAACAATAACAAAAAAATTTATATCTTATATACTAGAATATGTTTGTGTGTTTTTTCATTAACAAAAACAAGGTTAATCATATTTCTATTAGATTTGAAAAAAATACACATAACATATACTTATAGCAGTCACAAGGAATTGAGGTCACTATATTCTCGTTACAAATTTCTTTTTCAATATTTAAAATTCCAACAAAAAAATAAAGAAGGGAATAGCCCTTTATAAAATTGGTTGTAAACATATAATATTTAAATATTTATATTTAAATTATATCACTATAAAAAATTAATTATTTCCAATAAGAAACTAATTTACTCTTTTTTCACCTAGAATAGAGTACTCTCTCAAAGGTCTATGTAGATATGACATTTCATTCACTCAATATTGATTATTGCAAAAAATATTTGGAGTTATACTCTTCACCTAGCCATAAACCTCGTTGCTCCAGATATTTCAATAACAAGTCACACATGAGCCGTTAATCCATTACTGTTAGGATATTTCGACACATAGGAAATAGTTAAGTACAACTTGGTCTAGTGTAGAGTTAGGTATAGAGTTAGGTAAAGTGTGTTTCTTTACCGTTGTACATTTTGTAACTTACAATCCGACGGTCACGATATGTAGTGACCCAACGGTTCATTCTCTCCTCAGTATTACCGACACTTGATCCATGGCTTGACACCCGATTGGTCCATGAATTCTATTTAAAGCGCATGGAGGGTCATTTGTAGGGTAATCCGTGCATGAGAGAAGCTTATGTAAATTTTCATTCTTTGATTAATAAATTGCCTGAAGTGGCCGCGTTGGCTCAGGCCGTGGACTGTTTCCCTCTTTGAGGGTTTTAACCACGTCAAAAATACTGGTGTATTGATCTGTGATCTGGTTGTGAGCGGTGTCCTTTTGGTGTTCTTTCTGAGGAACTTACCCTGTAAATTCCTACATGGTATCAGAGTTATTTGAGGGCCGCGTCCGTTGGCGATCCAAATCTGAAGCCGGTAGAACTACATCCGACTGTCGTTTCCTAGATCTGTTGTTTCTGACTACTTTCGGGCCGAGAGGACTGCTTTGTTGTGTTCGGAGCATCTGTTCCAGTGAGGAACCCCTTTCGTTTCACGCGAAAAGGTTTCCGGTAGCCCTAGCTGCGTCATTTTTAAGATCTGGAGGTATACAATGTTTATTTGCAGTTTACTGTTATTTTCTCTCTACTTATTTCGGTTTCGGTTTATTTAGCTTTTTTTTAACCGGATCTATACCTTTCATTTCTGCGTATGCTCTTTGCCCTGCGACTCTGTGCGATCTGGGAAAACCAGAAACAGAAAGGAAGGATTTTTCTCATGCGTATGCACTTTTCCCTGCACCTTAGTGTGATCTCGGAAAATCAGAAACATTGAGAAAAATATTTAGTTTTTCGGCTAAAGCTAACTTTGAGCCGCAAGGTTCAATTTTTTTAAAATATTTAGTTTTTTGGGTAAAGCTAACTTCGAGCCGCAAGGTTCGTTTTCTTTGCATGTCCGTGTTGGGTTTTGTGTTTTTTGTTTTGTAGGGAAAAAGAGCTTTCTCAAAGCAAGCACGCAACCCAAGGCCCCCCCCCCCTCTCTCTCTCTCTCTCTCTCTCTCTCAAATTTTTTGTATAGATCAATTGGTTCAAAGCTATTTTAAGAGAATAGAGGTCTTGGGTTCAAGTCTCCATTTTGTGGGGGCAGACTTTTTCATTTCCGCACATTCCCACACTTCGTCGGCAACTTCAACAACTTTTTTTCAAAAATCCATAACCTCTTCATCCGGAAGCCTTTTTCAAAGCCGTTTTTTTTAAACCAGCCTAATTTTTCGAGATCTATCCATTGGAACACTTACTTTCAGCATCTTCAGCTTCAGTTTCTATTGAAATGGAAAGTCAATACCAAGTTACCCTTGACAGCACCAACTACTTCCAATGGTTGTCCTACATGGAGGATTTACTTAGAAGTAAATGTCTCTACCGAATCGCCACAGGCCAAGAAAAGAAACCGAAAGATGAAGACAAGGCTGCTAAATGGGAAAATAGACAAGATCAAGCACGTGGTTTGATAGGGATGTCTATTTCTCTAGATCTTATATTCCATATTGCAGAACTTGAAACTCCTCATGAAGCAATGGAACAAATCAATAAAGTTTTTGGGATTAAAAATGAAATTAGAGCCCATCAACTTGAAAATGAGTTGCTTACATTGGACCCTAATAATTTTTCTTGCATTGAAGGTTTCTTGTCTAAGTTCAAGACCCTTACATATCTTTTAGAAGGTGTTAAGGTTAAGAAAGAAGATAGTAACCTTATTTATTCCATCCTTACTAAGTTGGGACCAGCCTACTCTGTATTTGTTTCCACCTTCCATTCTACAAGAGAAGCCTTCATTTCTCAAGGAAAAGACTACAAGCCCCCTTCCTTTGACTCTTTTTGTGATTCTTTAATAAGAGAACAAGAAAAACTCTTACACCTTGGTCTTCTTAATCTTGGAAACTCTTCCAAGAAAGCATTAGCCGCCCAGCAGCAACCAAATTCAAAGAATCCTAAGAAGTCATATCCTAAAAAGAATGGTCCTAAACCAAAAAAGGGTCCTAAGCAAACTCAGCCTCAAAATGAAAGATCATTTCAGCAAAATGATAAGACCAATAAAAACAAATGGAAGAAGACTAATAGACATTGCAATTTCTGTAATCGAGATGGTCACTTGGAATCAAAGTGCTTTAAAAAGATGGAAGCCTTGGAAGCAGCAATGAAGAAGCATAACATTCATTTGGGGCAATCTTCAACTTCAACTTCATCTTCAGGAATGGCACTTTCTGCATGTCATTGTCAATCATCTCGATCTGGTTATGCATTAAATGTATCTTCTTCTTCTCATTCTCATGAGTGGCTCATTGATTCTGGAGCTTCTTATCACATGGCCAAAAACAAAGCCATGTTTTCTTCTTTAAATGATTGTAACAACAAAAATATATATGTTGGTGATGATAGATCTCTTAATGTTGTAGGGAATGGAACTGTTCATCTAGACAATGGTCAGTTTAATGATGTATTATGTGTTCCAACCTTATCCTACAACCTTCTATCTGTATATCAGATAACTCATTCAGGTGAAGGTAAAATCGTTGAATTTTCACCTCATGATGTTGTAATCATGGACTTAAAAGATCCTAAACAGATTTTGGCTACTAGCATTGCTGATGATTCTACAAGGTTGTATAAGTTTCACAACTTTGGGTCATCAAATCTTCCCTCAGTATTTTTTGCTCATAACGATGAAGTGAGCAAACTTTGGCATGAGCGATTTGGTCACTTAAACTATCGCTCCCTTCAGCATCTATGTAAATAAAATATGGTGACAGGTCTTCCTATGGTATCTTACAGAGATGGTGTTTGTTCCAGATGTGTACTCGGAAAACATCATCGGGACAGTTTTGAAAAACGTGCCTCTTGGCACACCTCAGCCCCTTTACAGCTTGTGCATAGTGATTTATGTGGTCCACTTCTTGTTGCTTCATTCTCTGGCTGCAAGTATTTCTTAACTTTCATTGATGATTTCTCCAGATGCACTTGGGTATACTTCTTAAAACTCAAGAGTGAAGTATTTAACACATTTTTGGTCTTCAAGGCCTTTGTTGAAAAACAATCTGGACATCAAATTCTTAAGTTAAGATCTGATAATGGCGGAGAATATGTTAAAAACACATTCATCAACTATTGCACTCAGAATGGAATTCAAATGCAACATACTATTCCATATACTCCACAACAAAATGGTGTAGCTGAAAGGAAGAATCGCACCTTAAAGGAAATGGCTAATTGTATGCTACAATCTAAAGGACTTGGTCTTAGTTTTTGGGCAGAAGCAATTAACTGTGCAAATCACATAATAAATCGCACTCCTACTAAGGTTCTAAAGAATATCACTCCAGAAGAAGCATGGAGTTCAATTAAACCAGATGTAAGTCACTTTCGTGTTTTTGGAAGTGAAGCATGGGCCCATATTCCAGATGAAAAGCATAAAGCTTTAGAACCTAAGAGTGAAAAATGTACTTTTGTTGGATATTCTGAAGATGTAAAAGGCTATAGACTTATTCCATTTAAGTCCAAAAATGTTATCATTAGAAGAGATGTAACATTTGATGAGAATATATCGGCCTGCGAGCCTAGTCCGGTAGATGTGCCACCTCTCTCTATCTCTTCTACTTTTGAAAATATTTCTTCTTCAGATGATGAAAGTGAGGATGACAATCCTCCCCCACCATCTTAGGATCCTCCTTCAGCTCCTGAGCTTCCAAAATGGGTTTTTGCTACTCGAGATGCAGTAGGTGATCTTGCTGGTGATCCTACAGATCAGCGACGCACACGTTCTCAGTTCGAGAGAGCCTCTTCTTTACTGGCTCAAGCTCCAGTAAATTATGATCCTGACACCTTTGCAGAAGCTTCAGGCCATCCAGATTGGGAAGCAGCTATGAATGAAGAATATCATTCATTATTGGCAAATGATACATGGGATCTTGTTCCTTTACCAAATGGACGAAAACTTGTTAGATGCAAATGGGTTTACAGAACCAAGTATGGACCAGATGGGAAAGTTGATAAACATAAAGCTCGTATTGTTGCTAAGGGATTTTCACAAGTTGAAGGCATTGACTACACTGAAACCTTCTCCCCTGTTGCCAAAATGAACTCTATCCGCCTTGTTCTTTCCCTTGCTGCCTCTTTCAAATGGGAAGTCCACAGATGGATGTTAAATCTGCCTTCTTGCATGGGGACTTGCATGAAGAAATCTATATGGAACAACCCATTGGCTTCATACAAACAGACTCTAGCCTTGTATGTCGACTTAAGAAATCCCTTTATGGTCTCAAGCAAGCTCCTCGGGCTTGGTATGCCAAAATGGATAGCTTTCTTTTAGAGTCTGGCTTTTCTAGGTGTCATTCTGACAATACTGTTTACACCAAGAAAGTGGGAAACTCGCTTATCATCCTTGTTCTTTATGTTGATGATATTATCCTTACTGGTAGTGATCCCAACCTTATAAACCATGTGAAGTCTAGCCTCAAAAGGAAATTTGAAATGACAGACTTAGGACACTTACACTATTTTCTCGGTCTTCAAGTCTTGCAATCCAAGGAGGGTATTTCCCTTTCCCAGTCCAAGTATGCTTGTGATATTCTACATAATTTTCACATGGAAGACTGTAAGCCAGCCCCTTCTCCCTTTCAGTCTAGATTCAAACTCTGAGTCACTTGTACTTCTCCTGAAGTTGATGCTACCTTATACCGTCAACTTGTAGGAAAACTTTTGTATCTAACCCATACTCATCCTGACCTTTCCTTTGTTGTTGGCCTTGTTGCTCGGTTCATGCAAAACCCCCGTGAAAGTCATTGGAAAGCAACTAAAAAAATACTTCGTTATGTTCGAGGTACAGTTCAGTTTGGGATTCATTACAGTGCCGAAGCAGCTCCTCTATTGGTTGGTTTCACTGATTCCGATTGGGCTGGTGACCCTGATGATCGGAAGTCTACTGTTGGTTATGTGTTCACTCTTGGTTCAGGACCTATTACATGGGCTTACAAGAAACAGGGTGCCATTTCTCTTTCATCAGCAGAAGCAGAGTATCGTGGTGCCATAGAAGCTAGTAAGGAAGCCTTGTGGCTTCGTCAGATCCTGTCAGAGTTTGGCTTTGAGCAGCAGCATCAGACTACACTTTGGTGTGATAATCAAAGTGCCATTCAGCTATGCAAAGATCCAGTCCAACATCAGCGCAACAAACACATTGAACTGCACATGCACTTCATCAAAAATCTCATTCACGACCATGTTCTTGAAGTGCAATATTGTTCAACAGATGATCAAGTTGCAGACATCTTCACAAAGGCTCTCACAGAGGCGAAGTTCACTAAACTTCGATTTATGGTTGGAGTTCAGGAAGTTGTCACTAAGGGGGGATAGGATCTAGTGCCTCCTTTCTTCTCCTATTGTGTCATATTTGTAAATCCTTCAATCCTATCCCAAGTTGTTCTTAAGGGGGGATGTTAGGATATTCCGACACATAGGAAATAGTTAAGTACAACTTGGTCTAGTGTAGAGTTAGGTATAGAGTTAGGTAAAGTGTGTTTCTTTACCGTTGTACATTTTGTAACTTGCAATCCGACGGTCACGATATGTAGTGATCCGACGGTTCATTCTCTCCTCGGTATTACCGACACTTGATCCGTGGCTTGACACCCGATTGGTCCATGAATTCTATTTAAAGCGCATGGAGGGTCATTTGTAGGGTAATCCGTGCATGAGAGAAGCTTATGTAAATTTTCATTCTTTGATTAATAAATTTCTTGAAGTGGCCGCGTTGGCTCAGGCCATGGACTATTTCCCTCTTTGAGGGTTTTAACCACGTCAAAAATACTGGTGTATTGATCTGTGATCTGGTTGTGAGCGGTGTCCTTTTGGTGTTCTTTCTGAGGAACTTACCCTGTAAATTCCTACAAATACTATGTTGTCTCTTATAAGCCTTGTCCTTAATTACACACGAAAAAGTGATGTCGTCTTCTCCTTCCTTATATAGAATACATTGATGATAAGGAACCCAACCCCTATGATCCACCTGTCATTACATAATTCTTCCTTTGTCTTAAAATTTTCCTTTCACATAAACCTACATTATTATTAACGTTTTATCTCTTATTACGTAAGTCATCATCATCATCATTTTTTATTTCCTTTCTATTATACTTTAAAATTTGTTTATATATTAAATTATTATTATTATAATATTACTTAATATTATGTGGGATCTAAAGCTCCCTCTCAAGAAAGCACCACATCACTTTCTTCTCATCAAACTTTACATCCCTTCACACAATTTTCATTATGAGAGATGGCAAGTACACAGGGTAGTTGTGGGGAGTATTTTTATAACCCACAAATATCCCCAATTATGCGGTTGAATCAAGCTTATTCCTTGATTCTTTGGAGACATGGTAGTAAATAGAGGCTCCAAAAATCCTAAAGTGCGACACATCCAAATTTCTCCTCAAGAAAGCCTCCTCTAGTGTAATCATGCCAAGAATCTGATGAGGACTCTGGTTCTTCAAATAGACTGATGTGTTGCATGCCTCAACCCACAAATGCAGAGGTAGGCCTTAGTCATGCAACATCACCCTCGCTGCTCCCACAATGCTACGATTCTTTATCTCAGCCACCCCATTTTGTTATGGGTTGTGGGTGGTGATGTCAACTCTCGTTGAATGCCTTCTTTCACATAGAAAATTTTAAATTCATTCGATAATGAGAGAATTTGGGTTGGGCACAACATTTGTTTTCCAATGACTTGGTTGGGTTTCTAAGTCACAAAAAAAGTAAGGCTATCTACGACATCATGACATAAAGGGAGTACCAAGGTGTGCCAGGGAATTCTAGGAAGTACTAACACTTGTTAAATAGTTCCAAGGCGTGATAAGCATGCCAGGATGTGTGAAGTGCCAAGGTGTGGTGTGAATGCATGCTAGGGAGTGTGAGGGCCGAGTACCAGGGAAAAACAAGGGAGAACTCAGTTCAAATGCATGGAAATGAAGTGTTAGTGAGTTCTAGGTGTGCTAAGGAGGGAAGGAAAAGGTATGCTGGCTAGTGCCAAGGCATCACAAGGGAGAACTAGGTCAAAATGCTTGGAAATGAACAAATAAGATTGTGTGCCAAGGAGTTTCAACGAACTCCAGGTGTCCCAAGGACGAAGTGTGTTAGGAGAAGTTCAAAATAAGACTTGCAGGAGGCAATCCTATGGTTGTGATAAGGCATGTACAAAGTAGTTTCAGATAAAGGGAGAATTTGGGTCAGGCAGAACATTGTTTTGTCAATGACTTGGTTGGGTTTCCAAGTCACAAAAAAAGTAAGGTTATCTACAAGGGCATGAAATTTAGGGACTGGCAAGGTGTTCTAGGGAATGCCAAGAAGTACTAACACATGATAGACAATTCCATGGAATTTTAGGCATGCCAAGTTATAAGGAATTCCAAGAAGTTCTAGGCTCCAAGGTGTGGTGCCAACACATGCTAGGGAGTGTGAGCACCAAGTTCTAGGGGAAAACAAGGGAAAGCTAGTTTCAAATGCATGGAAATGAATGAATAAGAGTGTAATAGAGAGTGTTAGCGAGTACATGGTGTGCTAAGTGTGAGGGAGTGATAGGATGTGCGAGGGAGTGCAAAAGCATGCCAAGAAATGCAGGGGATGCTAACATGTGCTACATAGTTCCAAGAGATTGTTAGGCATGCCTGGTGTTATGGCATGTCAAGATGTAAAATTTGTTACTTAGTTGTTTTATGACCATGGTTGGATGTGAGCCTTATATTCATAACGTTTTAAGTGGTATGAGTTGAGTTCAACATGAGTATCCTAAGATGAGTTATAAGAAGTTATTAGGTGAACAGGGCATAGTTTACTTATAATAATTGTAACTTGGTCAAGTTATTGTTATAGTTAAGTTGTTTTTATAGTTGAGGCAGTATTTGGTTGGGTTCCCATGTTGCAAAAAATGTAAGGGTAGTTGTGAGGGAATGATATCTAAGGAGTGTCATGGGGTGTTAAAGAATGAAAATGTGTGCTAACACATGCTAGACAGTGTGAATGCATGTCGAGTTTTGGGGAGTTTTAGGGCTAAGCACAACATTATTTTTTCAATGACTTGGTTGGTTTCCCAAGTCACAAAAAAGGTAAGGCTATCTATAATGGCATGACAACTAGGGAGTGCCAACAGGTGTCAGGAAATGCCAAGAAGTGCTAACACATGCTAGACATTTCCAAGGCATGTTAGGCATGCCAAGTCATGCCAGTTGTTAAGGCATGCCAAGATGTGCCAATTGCTAGGGTGTGGCGCCAACACATTCTAGGGAATGTTAAGGCTAGGTTCCAGGGAAACACAAGGGAGCACTAGTTTCAAATCCATGGAAATGAATGAATAAGAGTGTGACAGAGAGTGTTAGCACGTATGAGGTGTGTTAAGTGTCAGGGAGTTCTACGATGTGCTAGGGAGTGCCAAAGAATGCCATGAAATGCAGGGGATGCTAACATGTGCTACATAGTGCCAAAGGATTGTTAGGCATGCCAGGCGTTATGGCATTTCAAGATGTAAACATTGTTTCTTAGCTGTTTTACGACCACGATTTGATGTGAGCCTTGTCTTTGCAACTTGTTAAGTTGTATGAGTTGATATTCAACATGAGTATCCTAAGATTAGTTATAGGAATTTATTAGGTGAATAGGGCATACTGTAGTTGTAGTAATTGTAACTTGGTCAAGCTATTGTTATACTCAAGTTTTTTTTATAGTTGTGGCAGGATTTGGTTGGGTTCCCATGATGCAAAAAATGTAAGGGAAGTTGTGAGGGTATGATATATAAGGTGTGTTAGGGGGTGCTAATGAATGAAAAGACATGCTAATACATTCCAGACATTGCGAATTCATGTCAAGTGTTGGGGAGTGTTAGGGCTAGGCACAACATCATTTTTTCAATGACTTGGTTTGTTTCCCAACTTGCAAAAAGGTAAGGCTATCTATAAGGGCATGAAAACTAGGGAGTGCCCAACATGTGCCAAGAAATACGAAGAAGTGCTAAGACATGCTAGACAATTCCAAGGCATGTTAGGCATGCCAAGTCATGCCAAGATGTGCCAAGTGTTAGGGTGTGGTGATAACACATGCTAGGGAGTTTTAGGGCCAAGCTCCAAGGAAAGACAAGGGAGCACTAGTTTCAAATGCATGGAAATGAATGAATTAGAGTGTGACAAAGAGTGTTAGCGAGTGTTGAGTAGGTAAATCCTCTATGTAGATAGAGACGATCCTTCTATACCAATGAGTGGGTCTAACAACAAATGATACAATCTACAAGACACTTTCCTAGATTACAAATGAAATAAGAGAATAGGAAGGAGGCCTACCTCGCTTTGATGCTATAATTCACTCCTTTGCTGAAAATCTTGATCACTTTCTCCTCAGGCTCAGTCCTTGGTACTCACAACATTTGAATACCTACACAAGAGGCCAAAATCTCAACATAGCATAAAAGTGAAACAAGCATCATAAAATGTAATCCACTTAACAAATCAATGAGAATTAAGATAAATGAAGCATTGACACAAGAATTTATGGAAAGAGAAACAGTAGTTGTATATATTAATAAAAAAAGGAGGAAGCATACAACCTAGACATTGATGTTAGTAGCCATCTTTGAGTGAATGTACAAATCCAATCTCAAGCTCTCCAAGCACTCCTTCTCCAAGCCAAAGTGAATAGCATGTAGGCACTATCTCATCATAAGGGTGCAAATAATCAGAGACCAACCATTTGGGAATGGAGAGGAATGAATATATAGGTAGGGAGAGAGAGTTAGGATCCCACCAAAGATAGGGGAAGGTCCTCATCTCAAGGAGGAAGCTCATAGGGATAAGATCAAAGGGTAATATTGGGAGAATTCGACCATATCCACAATGAAAATCATCCAACTCATCGTTTTGGAAGCCTCTAGATCATGAAGCTTCTCCTCCTCTTTGGGAAAACTTTCCTTTTATGGATCACTGTAAGTATCCAGGCCAAATCCACACTGGAAGTGCAACGCTCATATGCTGCAGCCTGGCATCAGCATGAATGGGCAGTGTCACAGTCATGTTGACCTAGACATTAGCCTTTTGAGCTCATTTTTCTCAGGAAAATATCAAGGCAACTTTTCATTAGTTCTTTAGGGAGGATCTGGACTACATATTAGGATGGGTACAATGCAGAGTTGTTCAAGTTGTGGGCACTTCGGGGTATGACACAAGGAAGTGTAGGAGATGTGAAAAAATATTGTGTAATAGATGCCCCCTAAAGAATGAAGGTAGATCAGGGAGTGATGGTTGAGATGCTATATGGGCTATTGCAAGGACAAGAAAAAACATTGTCATGAGACCTGCAAATCAAGGACGCATATACACATACATATATGATACCTCTATCATATATAAAAAAAACATGAATCCATGGTATGGACACAACCATATGGATAGAAAACACCATGCAAAAAGATCCACGATATGGGTGCAACCATCCAAATGAAAAGGATCATCTGGAAGTCTAAGATCCACTGTATGGACGAAACCACCAGATATAGAAAGATCATCATCATCATAGATATAAGGTCCCATGGTATGGTCATAACCATCTGTATAGAGGAAATATGTATACAATCATGATTAATACATAACTCCATGCAATCTGAGTTCTATCAAACAAAACTCAAGGTCTTGCATTCCATCCCAACCCAATGAATGTATGAATTCTAACATGCGAATGAATTTCTCGAAGTCAAACATGCTAGAAAACCACCTGATTATCGACGAATGATGTGAAGCGTTAAAAGGCACAAGAGAAACCACCAATTATGAAAATAGTTATCAAGTTACAAAAATAAAATCCGTGAATGTGAAAATGAAGCTGAAGTCGAACACTCATGGAATCATCCAATTGAACGCCAATGATGAAAACCTATCATCAAAGGTGAAGAACTTTCCATTACGGCATGCAAGCTCTAAGATACTGAAAGGGAGTTTCTAAGTCATGTTCCTGGATAATGAGCTGAGGTCAACAGGAAATGACCTATCGAAGGAGGGCCATAATGATTCCCTCATCATCGAAATCAAACAAAGAATAAAATGGAATATATGAGTATGATCTAGGATTGTGGTAAAATATCAGACAATGTATAGGTAGTAAATTGCAGAAATGACTTCTCTTGAACACATCAGTGACAAGGCTCCAGAGTGTGGCAACATTTGACTCAACATAAAACCAAGGGTCATGAGAAAGACGTTGAAATGTGGCAACAAGAATATTCCAATTTTAATTTGTCCTTGAATTAAAATTGTGAATTAAAATTTGAATTTAGTCTCACCAGCTGCCTGAAAATAATTAATTAATTCATTATGGATTAATTAGTTGGAGAAATTCAAGTTAGAAGTCTTTCTGAGTTATATTTGAGTTGTAATTATTTAGCTCATTTCACTGAGTTAAGTCCAATTAAATTAGTTCCAAACTATTTTAGGAAATAATTGTGAGTTATCAGTCAGTTGATGCATGCATGCACTCAACCAGTGTACTCCATATAACTGAAGATTCCCTCATCAATAACTCATGCATGTCTATTCTGAGAAAGACCTAGTTGAACTAAATGTCAAGGACAATGTACTATCAGTTGCATGTGTTTTCCTATAAAGAAAACTCATGCATACAGAAGGATTCATTCCTTGAGGATTGTGCAGTTTTGATAGTGTGTTAGAGCAGCGTGTGAGATCAGTGTTCCACTTGGTAATATGAGGATCACCCAAGAGAAACTGCACAAGGAAATAAGAGCTTGGAGGGCAGAGGAAAAGGTTTTGTGAGAAGCCAAGTTTGCTTATGAGCATCTAAGAGGATTGCACTGAGAGCTGGCTAGCTGTGAGAGCTAAGCCTTTGTATAATTCGTATGTATTTCCACTTTGTATGATAATATAGATAGTGGGGTTTTTAGCTGAGGCTTTCCTGAAGTATTCTTCTGTGTATTGTGCATTGATTCTTCTCCTTCTGGTTATATTGTTTAGCTCAATATTTAAGCTTCCTCAAATTGACAGTAGAAGTAGATTATATAGTATTTTTCTTTGGTTATATTGCATTATCGGGTTAATCTACAGTCAGAACTAATACATGGTATCAAAGCTGTGAACAGTATAAGGAAAAGAGAATTCAAAGTTTGAAGTTCGAGGTTGCAGGTGAAAAATCAAATTCCTATCGTACTCCAAGGTTGGCCAATCGCATTCAATGGCTTGAGACTCGAGTATGCCTTGGAAGGTACCTTGAAGTACATAGCATGGAAATACCACAAGGAGGTTGTACTAGAAGACAATGGCTTGAAGGAATTCATTGATCAAGAAATCCAAAAGCCAGCTTCAACTAATTCACAAGAGTTGGCTGAGTGGAAGAAGTGTGTGGAAAAGGCGAGATGGATCATCCTTGAGGGAGTTCGAGACCATATTGTCTCGAGTCTCCATGGGAATGATACTCCATTTTCAATGTGGAAGACATTGGAGGACCTCTACCAGAACAATAGCAACCAGAGGAAATTGGCACTCAAGGATAAGCTTCGAAAAATCAAGATGGAGAAGGGTGATACTATTTCCACATACCTAAACAAGCTCACCACATGCAGAGATGAGCTTAGCAGTGTGGGAATAACTATTGTCGATGATGATATGCTGAGCCTCGCTCTCCTTGGCCTTCAAAAGAGTTGGAATAGCTACCAGGACTCTGTGAATGGAAGGGAGAAACTGTCGGATTGGGAACGACTGTGGTCGGATCTCATGCATGAGGAGATCAGGAAGAGCACACAAGATGGTTCTTCATCCAAGAATGATGATGAAGAAAATCTGGCCTTAGCAAGTAAGGCAAGGAAAGGGAAGGGGAAGGCTTCCCATTCCAAATCAAACTCTTCTCATGGAGGGAAGAGGGTTGACAAGTATAAACTAAGATGCTTTAATTGTCACGAGATGGGACATTATGCGACTAATTTCCCATCGAAGAAGTCCAAGAAGGGATCCTCGAAAGGATTAGAAGGTGAGTCATTAGCCTCTTAGTTTGAAATGGACTTTACCCTCATCACATGCGTGTTGTCATCAATGATGGGTTGTATCTGCTATCTTGACAGTGGAGCCTCATTCCACATGACCGGTGATGAAAATGTATTCAGTGCCTTGGAGGAGAAAGACCTCAAGGTGCGCATACAAAAGGGTGATGACGGAAGGTATAGTCT
Source organism: Pinus tabuliformis (assembly GCA_031772625.1). Classification (NCBI taxonomy): domain Eukaryota; kingdom Viridiplantae; phylum Streptophyta; class Pinopsida; order Pinales; family Pinaceae; genus Pinus; species Pinus tabuliformis. Next base: position 892,001,107 of record CM062807.1, on the reverse strand, counting down.
TTCAGGAGTGGGCACGGTTGCCTTTCAGAGGGAGCATGGAGCTCCTCTCACCTTGATAGATGTGATGTATGTGCATGGACTAAAGAAGAACTTGGTATCGGTCACAATGTTGGAGGACAAAGGCTACGATGTTGTCTTTAGTAAAGGAAAGGTGTTCCTAAGACACATAGCCACGGGCCAAACCAAGAGGATTGAGGTTCGGGTGAAGAATCTCTATAAATAGAGGTAGATGATTGTGCAACATTGATTACAAAAGCAGAATTGGTGTAAAGCCAAGATATTGGTGAGTTGTGGCATAGGTAGTTGGCCCATTTGCATCATGGGGCTTTGAAGATAATGCAACAGATATCTACACGACTTCCCAAAGGTAAACTTGAGCAAGTTGACACATGCAAACATTTTACCTTGGGAAAGTACACAAAGTCTTCCTTTCATGTTTGAGACAATCAAGTAGAGGCTATCTTAGAGCGAGTTCATATGGATTTGTGTGGACCATTCTCGACGGCATCCACAGCAAAGAAAAGTTATTATGTGATTTTCATTGATGATTTTTCTCATAAATGTTGGATTTATTTCATGCAGAAGAAGGACCAAACCTTCACAAAGTTTTGTGAGTTCAAAGCTTTGGTCGAGAAAGAGTCAGGGAAGAAGATCAAGGCATTGAGAAGCAACAATGGTGGAGAATATGTATCTCAAGAGTTTAAGGACTTTTGTGCAGAAGAAGGAATTAAACGAGAGTTGACGGCACCTCATAACCCACAGTAGAATGGGGTGGACGAGAGGAAGAACAGAGCTATTGTAGGGGCAGCATGGGCAATGCTGCATGACCAAGGCCTACCACTTCACTTGTGGGCTGAGGCATGCAACACAATGATCTATTTGGAGAATAGAAGCCCGCATCGCATACCTGGGATGAAGACACCAGAGGAAGCTTTCTTTGATAAGAGACCAGATGTGGGTCACTTCAGGATCTTTAGCTCATTGGTATATTTCCATGTGACAAATGATGAATGGAAGAAGCTTGAGCCGACAACAGAGTTGGGGATACTTGTAGGGTACACTGATACACCCCACAACTATCAGGTGTACTTGCCTACCATTCAAAGGACAGTGGTTTGCAAAGATCTCAAGTTTGATGAGTAGAAGGCCACGCAAGTTTCCCTTGAGAGGGAGCCCCAACTATAGGTTGTGGAGGAACTATTGGTTCCTAAGGAGGAGGAGCCTCAAACTGGTGTGAAGCAGCCACATGTAGAGGTTTTAGGAGTGGAGACATCCACACAAGCAGAGTCTTCCAGAGATGGATGAAAACGCACAAGAGAAGCTGACATATTGTTGGAGGATGCGAGAGAGAATGTGGGATATCCATCTTCTCAGCGTAGACAGAGGTCACCTAAGAGGTACACTAGATACATGGCCCTTGTTGGGGCATGTGTTGATACCGAGGCATCTTCCTTTGAGGAAGCAATGCAGCAGCCAATTTGGGTTGATGCTATGGTGGAGGAGTATGACTCCATAGTTCATAACAGTGTTTGGGATGTGGTTCTGAGACTGGAGACAAATCTGTTGTGAGTTCCCGTTGGCTTTACAAGGTAAATCAAGCTGCTGATGGTAGTGTGGAGAAGCATAAGGAAAGATTTGTTGCCCATGGCTTTTCATAGGTGGAGGGGATTAACTATGATGAGACTTTTTCTCTTTTCACAAGGTACTCATCTATCATATTGATGTTGGCACTATCAGCACAGATGGGTTGGAAGATCCATCAGATGGATGTGAAGAGTACATTCCTCAATGACAATATTGAGGAAGAGGTGTACATAGAGCAGCCGGAAGGTTTTGAGACCTTTGATTGTGAGTTGCATGTGATGTCGACTCAAGAGAGTGTTGTACAAGTTAAAGCAAGCGACTCATGCGTGGTACACTAGGATAGGTAACTACTTCATTGGGTTGGGCTTCACAAAGAGTGAAGTGGATGTGAACCTGTATAGCATCGTGGTAAAAGGTAAGTTTTTGATCATCGTACTTTATGTTGATGATCTCATATTGACTGGTGATGATCAGTTGATCGTGTCTTGCATGGAGGACCTTGCAAGAGAATTCGAGATGAAAGACATGGGTCTCATGCATTACTTCCTTGGCGTGGAAGTGTGGCAGAAGGATGGGGAGTTGTTTGTGTCTCCGGGCAAGTATGCCAATGAGATACTCAGGATATTCCACATGGAGAAGTGCAAGCCCATGCATACTCCTTTAGCTAGTAATTGGAGGAAGGAGGATGCTACTTTAGGAGAAGTAGTGGAGGCTACTATGTACAGGTAGCTTGTGGGTTCACTGATGTACTTAGTGAACACACGACCATATTTGTGCTGTGCCGTGAACCAGCTGAGTCAAGCCATGGTTCAGCCTACCAAGATGTTTTGGAAGGCGGCAAAGCATGTATTAAGATACCTCAGGGGCACATCTCAGTATGGATTATGGTACAGTCGGACAGAGGGAGTGAAGCTAAAGGGATTCACTGATGTAGATTGGGTAGGGAGTCCATCAGATCGACAGAGCACATCAGGAGGGATTTTCAACCTTGGGTCAACAATAGTTTCTTGGTACAGCAGGAAACAGAGGTCGGTTGCACTCAGCTCGGCAGAGGCTGAATACATGGCTACAAGTCAGGCAGCCTATGAGGCCATCTAGACGTGGAAAATCCTAGTTTGTTTGTTTGATCAAAGGATGGATCCAACTGTGATCTATTGTGATAATCAAAGTTGTATCAAACTCTCTGAGAATCTACTGTTTCATGATAGGTCCAAGCACATCAACATCTAGTATCATCATCTCAGAGACTGTGTAGCGAGGAGGATCATGTTGCTGCAATATATTTCGATAGAGTAGAAAGATTCTTACATTTTTACAAAGGCATTGTCAAAGTGTAAATTCGAGTTCCATAGAGACAAGATCGGGGTGGCAGATAATCCCTTTCTTGTTGAGAGGGAGTGTTGAAATGTGGCAATAAGAATATTCTAATTTTAATTTGTCCTTGAATTAAAATTGTGAACTAAAATTAGAATTTAGTCTCACCAGTTGCTTGAAAATAATTAATTAATTCATTATGGATTAATTAGTTGGAGAAATTCAAGTTAGAAGTCTTTCTAAATCCATGCAACAATTATCTCTTAAATTAAGGAGATTATCCCTTCATTAAGGAGATAAGATTGAGTTATATTTGAGTTGTAATTATTTAGCTTAGTTTACTGAGTTAAGTCCAGTTAAATTAGTTCCAAACTGTATGAGGAACTAACTGTGAGTTATCAGTCAGTTGATTCATGAATGCACTCAACTAGTGTACTCCAGATAACTAGAGATTCCCTCATCAGTCACTCATGCATGTCTATTCTGAGAAAGACCTAGTTGAACTAAATGTCAAGGATAGTGTACTATTAGTTGCATGTGTTTTCCTATAAAGAAAACTCATGCATGCAGAAGGATTCATTCCTTGAGGATTTCACAATTCTGAGAATGTGTTAGAGCAGTGTGTGAGATCAGTGTTCCACTTGGTAACAGGAGGATCAACCAGGCTAAAATAGGAAATAGGAGCTTGGAGGGCAGAGGATAAGGTTTTGTGAGAAGTCAAGTTTGCCTATGAGAATCTGTGAGGATTTTACTGAGAGATGGCTAGCTGGGAGAGCTAAGGCTTTGTATAATTCTTATGTATTTCCACTTTGTATGATAATATAGATAGTGGGGTTTTTAGCTGAGGTTTTCCCCGAAGTATTCTTCTGTGTATTGTGCATTGATTCTTCTTCTTCTAGTTATGTTGTTCAGCTCGATCTTTAAGCTTCGGAAAATTGACAGTAGAAGTAGATTATAGTATTTTTATTTGGTTATATTGCATTATTGGGTTAATCTACAGTCAAAATTTCTACAAATGAAGTGGAATAGTCAGATAAGAGGAAAAATGGATCACCCAAAAGAAAAAGGACAAGTGACTGAGTGAGGATATCCTAAACCCAACACGAGAAACAGATGAGTGTCATGTTTAAGAGTGACATGCTACCTATACAAGAGATGTTTCAATTTCCCTTTTTCCCCACTATTTCTAGTGAGTACCCTAATTATTTTTAATCACAATCTTGAAGGGGATAGCACATGCTTTTTGTATAAGTTCATTCTTCGAATGAATCCATCCTAGTAATTTTTACGAGTCCTAAGAAGGAGAAACTTGGTCTCATCATGATGAAAAGTCTTCCGTCGTTTAATTTTTACGAGTCTCATGGAAGACTAGCTCAGTATCTTTTTCATATTTAGAGAGTTTGAAAAGGACACGAAAATTTGTCCCATGAACCCAGAAAGGTAGAAAACAATATTCAAGAGAACATATTGACCATGTCAACCAAGGTGTTCCTTTTTCGTAAATAGTCAATCCTAGCCTGAAAAAGGGATAAACGTATAGTGAGATGATGTCAATTCATTTAATTTAACGAGTTCAAAAAGGCAAGTACTCCACAATATTTTCATCTTTCGAGAGTCATAAAAGAGCTTAAAGATGACTCTAGGGGGTTCCTTTTTCATTTATTTTTAACGAGTCCGAAAAAGAGATAAAACAAAAATCGTTGAATCAGTCAAGAATGATCAATGTTACAACCAAAAGGTCCTATACCTACACAAAGACAACCACACATCACCTATATCAAGAATATTAATAAAATATTGGTAAAAATGTATTTGAAAACTTATAAATAGATAAAAAGTAGAAAACATTTTACCATTTCACTTTGAGTAACTTGAAGAGTAAATTTTACCCTATCTTCTCTCATTCTTTAGGCAAGCATTGTGGCAGATCTAGGGCACCATTTCATGAATCATTAGTTGCAGGTAAGCGCTCCTCCCTCTCTCTTGATTTTGATACCATTTTTTCGCCATTTCATAGAAGTTTTCACTGTTTAAAAGGAGTATTTTTCATTTTTATTATTGGGGACAATCAACGCAAGTCTAATCATTAGAGCAGAATTTTTAGTATCGGGGGAAATCAGCGCAAGTATGATCATCAGATCTACTCTAATCACCCCTTAGCCAAAAATACCCTCACATTCCCAACTTGAAAACAATTTCAATAGTCACGCTCGACGCAGAGCGAAAAATAAAACGAGAAATACTCTGCCTTAATCAATTTTTTCAAAATTTTAATCCATTGAAAGGCTTCTAAATATTGTTTATGGATTATTTGCAGGAGATTTCAATTAACATGGTTATATAATGGAAAGAGAGAGGCCACGAGGTAGAAGACCACCAAGCTGCTCAAAGCGAAGCATGTGTTAACACTTTGAGGGACTATGGATTGCTTAAGTTCTTTCAGACCCTGGGACTCATAGCTCAAAATGAGTTACTAGAGTATCTCATAGGATTATGGGATGTTGGTCATAAGATCCTCATTGTTGGAGATCAAGAACTAGAACTAGAGGTATCTAACATCTACTTCATCACTGGACTATCAAAGAGAGGAGAGAGGGTCCAATTCTTCGAAGCTCATACTAGAGGAGAGAGCACTAATACACTAATCACGAGGCATTGCCCGAATGCAGAAACAACAGTGCATGAAAAGGTTAAGATAGAAACCATCGAAAACCTACCCTTGAGGAATATTCTACGTACAATGGCCCATATAGCTAGGACTCAAGCATTACATGAGGCAATGAAATATTGGTTCCAATACACAGTCGATTGTCTCACTCCAATTGTATTTAATTGGTTCGAAGGATTGCTAGTTAACATGAAAATATAGTTGACCAATTGCAAAAGATGTTTTTTGAAGAAGTTTGGGTTTGGATTGATCTTAGTCACATTGTTGTTGGAAAGTGTGCCTCTATTTAATTACCAATGGGTAGATGTGGACGATCCAGCTCCGGGAGATCCGAGGTTACTCCGATGGAGTGAGATTATGCCTCGAGGCGGAGTTGGTCAACGGATGCATTTCCCTCTGGCATTATTTGGTTGGTTACACCAAATAACTATGGCTATGTGGGAACAAACTTCAAAGGAGACATAGTTCTTCCTTTACCACCTGGTGCACAATGGACTGATGTAGGTAAAAACTTGTTTTTTGGAGTTTTTCAAGTTTTATGATTTTTTTTGAAGTGTATTTGAGAGTTTACTTATGATAATTTTGCAGATGTTGGACCAGAAAGACCTCCTGAAATGTCTTCGATAGCTCAGAGAGTAGCATTCCCAGCAGAGGAAGAAGCCCCATATGAGGAAGGAGCAGACCCTATAGTGGAGATGGAGCGAAACCTGGAAGTCCTTACTTGAGGGATTCCAGAGTACATGAATATAGATGATGTGTCGATGTGGTACTAGAGGCACACAATGGGAGTATCCACAAGACTTCGTCATTTTTTAGGCCGAGTGATTAGAGCTGTCTCATGTTATCATGAGCATCATGTGGTCGGATAGTCTATTCCTAGTCGTATTATCTGCACTGCTGTAGGCTTTGAAAGCCATGTGTCTCAGAACAACATTTTTTTATATTTTGATATAACAAACTTTGATAGACTCGATATATATATGTGTGTGTGTGTGTGAATGTTTCTATTGTCTACTTAAGTATTCATATATAATGATGATGTGTTTGGTTTTTTACAAGTGATGCAAATGGCTATCTAAAACATAATTTTCCAGTTCATCTATTAACATATTCAAGTTTCATGGAATGTGTTGATATGTAATGTAATCAAAATTTCTTTCCAATAATCGATCATGTAGATACATGCCCAAAATTTGTGGATTTCCTACTGAATAATGACCATTTCATTGTAGCACAATGAGTTGTGAATCTAACTTAACAACCAAATTTCTGATTCTGAGAGCAATTACTTCTGATAAAAATTCAATAACTGCATTGTACTCGGCAATATTATTAGTTGTTCGTCCTAGGAAAATACCTTGTAAATTGATCAACTTTCCATTAGAGGCGAAGAGTGCCCAAGATGTGGAGGATGAGCTCTGTGTGCTACGACAAGAACCATTAACAAGACCAACATAATGGTTCGATGACATCTGCAAACCAAGTGGAACACAAGTTAAGCAAGGGAAACGTGTCTGCAAAGCAAACAATCACACCTAAAAAGAAAAAATCACACTAATGAATTCAAACACTAATGTAAAAAGTAATTATATGGAAATCACGGATAATACTTCCCAAGATAAAGCCCATTGCGGGGTTTTGCTAACACATTACCTTCGTAGTCAACCATCTCATAGGCATATTTTTGCAAAACACGTTTAAGAATGTATGGCCAATGCCACATAGCTTTGAACTTCCCAGCTCCCAACTTACCATTGGACTGGTCATACAACAAGACCAAGTCACCTTCAGTGAAAACTTGTGGAGAAACCCTTTGATCATAATGAGATTTAAATCATTTTCTCTGTGCTTCGATAACCATCGTAGTAATATGAAGATTTTCATCAAGTCTCTCGAGATAAATTAAACATTCCTCTTTAGGTGAGGTATTGGGGAGTAATTCGATAGCTAGTTTTAATGAAGGAATCTAACAATCGATAGGAAGTGTTGCCTCTAAACCATATACCTACTGGAATGGAGTGAAACCCATGGCTATATTAGTTGAGGTTCGGTAAGCCCAAAGAGCCAAAAATAGCATGAGATTCCAGTATTTTTTATGCTTCCCAATGGTACATTGAAGCATAGTAACTATATTAACATCTTCAACTTGGCCATTGGATTGTGGGTAATAAGGAGTTGAGTTGTCATGATGCAGACCCAATTGAGTAGTAATCTCTACCATCGTGTACTAACGAAAACGGGATTCATGATCAGTGATAATGGCTTGAGGGACACCAAAATGGGATATGACAGGGTTAAAGAGAAACTAAGTAGAAGTTGTACCGATAGCATTATATGTGGGCATAGCCTCAGCTCATTTAGTAAAATAGTTGACAGTGAAAATCATATAGCCATTCCCCCCGATCGAGCGAGGGTTACAGATCATGAAATCAATTCCCCATTTAGTGAATGGGCCTATGGTAACAACTGGGTGTAAGGGTGTTGGTGGGGTGTGCTATTTACGGTTATATATCTGACATTCATGGTACTTTTGAACCACAAAAATGAATCTTTGAAAATAGAAGGCCATAAATAACCAGCGTGAAGGATTTTCGGAGCAATGGCATAGCCTGACATGTGACCACTAAATGCCCCAGAGTGACAGTCATTTAGGACTCTTTCAACCTATTCAATTGGTAAAAATCTACGAAGAATAGAATCAACACTGACTTGGTACAATGTATCATCAATAATCCATTAAGGTTCAGACTAATGCCAGATGTGGGGACGTCAGATCGAGACAACTCGGATCAGAAAGTATGGGTCTGAAGATAAACAATAATATTTTTGTACCATGGTTTAAGAGTACTGATGAGAAGCAAGGTTTCATGAGGAATTTGCTCAGTAAAGTCAGTGGAGGTGTTTACAGAAGGAAGGGCTCAAAGCAATTCGGCAAAAACTAGTGACTTCTTTGATTTGGCGAAAGTAAACTCCAAATCAAACTCCTGTAGTATAACGATCAATTTAGATTATTTTCCCCCAAGAAACTAACAAGTCAGAATATAAGTCATGGGGTTACAGTGAGAAATCATGACTTATATATATATATATATCTGTGTGTGTGTGTGTATGTGTGTGTGTGTGTTTCTATTATCTACTTATGTGTTCATATATCATGTTGATGTGCTCAGTTTTTTACAAGCGACGCAAACGACTATCTAAAACATAATTTTCCAATTCATCTATTAATGTATTCAAATTTCATGGAATGTGTTCATAATGACCATTTAATTGTAGCACAACGAGTTTTGAATCTAACTTAACAACCAAATTTCTAATTCTGAGAGCAACTACTTCTGATAATAGTTCAATAATTGCACTATACTCGACAATATTATTAGTTGTTTGTCCGAGAAAAATACCTAGTACATTGATCAACTCGCCATTTGGGGTAAGGACTTCCCAAGCTGCGGAGGATACGTTTCGTGTGCCTATGAAAATTACGATCAACATGACTAATATAATGGTTCGATGAAATCTGTGAACCGAGTGGAACACAAGTTAAGAAGAGGAAACATGTCTGCAAAGCAAACAATCACCCCAAAAAATAAAAAATAACACTAATGAATTTACACACTAAAGTAAAAAAGTAACTATACGGAAATCAAGGGTAATACTTTTCAAGATAAATCCAATTGCGGGGTTGTGCTAACGCATTACCTTAGTATTCAACCAACTCGTAGGAGTCTTTTTGCAAAACACGTTTAACAATGTATGGCCCATGCAACATAGGTTTGGACATCCTATCTCCCAACTTATCGTTGGCTTGGTCATACAACAAGACCAAGTCACCTTCAATGAAAACTTGTGGAGAAACAGTTTGATCATAATGAGCTTTAACTCATTTTTTATGTGCTTCGATAACCATCATAGCAATACCATGAGTTTCATCAAGTCTCTCGAGATAATGTAAACATTCCTCTTCAAGTGAGGTATCGAGGAGTAATTCGATAACTAGTTTTAATGAAGGAATTTCACAATCGATAGGAAGTGTCGCCTCTAAACCATATACCTACTGGAATGGAGTGAAACCCATGGTTTTCTTAGCCGAGGTTCGGTAAGTCCAAAGAGCCAAAAACAACATGATAGGCCAGTCTTTTTTATGCTTCCCAATGGTACATTGAAGCATAGTAACTAAGACTTTATTAACCTCTTCAACTTGGTCATTGGCCTATGGGTAATAAGGATTGGAGTTGTTGTTATGCAGACCCAAATGAGCAATAAGCTCTTCCATCATGTACTAACAAAAATGGGATCTGTAATCAGGGACAAAGGCTTGAGGGACACCAAAATGGGCTATGACATGGTTAAAGAGAAACTGAGTAGAAATTGTAACATTAGCATTATATGTGGGCATCACCTCGGCTCATTTAGTAAAATAGTCGATGGTGAAAATCATATAGTCATCCCCCCCGATCGAGTGAGGGTTACAGGTCATGAAATCAATTCCCCATTTAGCGAATGGGCCTATGGTAACAACTGGGTGTAAGCGTGTTGGTGGGGTGTGCTATTTACGGTTATATATATGACATTCATGGTAATTTTGAACTGCCAAAATGAAATATTTGAATATAGAAGGCCATAAATAACCGGCGCGAAGGATTTTTTGAGCAGTGGCATAGCCTGACGTGTGACCACCACATGCCTCGGAGTGGCATTAATTTAGGACTCATTCAACCTCTTCAAGTGGTAAACATCTACAAAGAATAGAATCAACACTGACTCAAAACAATGTATCACCAATAATCCGATAAGGTTGAGACTGATGTCGAATGTGGGGACAGTCAAATCGAGACAACTCAGATTGGAAAGTTTGGGTCTGAATATAAACAATCATATTTTTGTACCATGAGTCAAGAGTACTAATGAGAAACAAGGTTTCATCAGGAATCTGCTCAGTAAAATCAGTGGAGGTGTTTGTAGAAGGAAGGGCGCAGATTAATTCAGCAAAAACTAGTGACTTCTTTGATTTGGCAAAAGTAAACTCCAAATCAAACTCCTGCAGGATAGCAATCCATTTAGATTATTTTCCCACAAGAAACTAACAAGTCAGAATATAATTCATGGGGTTACAGTCAGAAAACATGACTTATATATATATCTATATATATATATATATATATATATATATATATATATATATATATCTGCATGTTTCTATTATCTACTTATGTGTTCATATATCATGATGATGTGCTCGATTTTTTACAAGTGACACAAACATCTATCTAAAACATAATTTTCCAATTCATCTATTAATGTATTCAAATTTCTTGGAATGTGTTGATATGTAATGTAATCAAAATTTCTTTCTAGTAATTCATCATGTAGATACATGCGCAAAATTTGTGGATTTATTATTGAATAATGACCATTTAACTATAGCACAATGAGTTGTGAATCTAACTTAACAACCAAATTTCTGATTTTGAGAGCAACCATTTTTCTTAATAGTTCAATAATTACACTATTCTCGACAATATTATTAGTTTTTCATCATAGGTAAATACCTTATAAATTGATCAACTCGCAATTAGGGGCGAAGAGTTCCCAAGCTGTGGAGGATAAGTTTCGTGTGACTATGAAAAGAACCATCAACAAGACCAATATAATGGTTCGATGACATCTGCAAACCGAGTGGAACACAAGGTAAGAAGAGGAAACATAACTGCAAAGAAAACAATGACAGCAAAATCATGGATAATACTTTTCAAGATAAAGCCCATTGCAGGGTTGTGCTAATGCACTACCTTCGTATTCAACCAACTTATAGGCACCTTTTTTCATAACATGTTTAACAATTTATGGCCCATGCAACATAGCTTTGAACTTCCTAGCTCCCAACTTATCGTTGGCTTGGTCATACAACAAGACCAAGTCACCTTCAGTGAAAACTTGAGGAGAAATAGTTTGATCATAATGAGCTTTAACTCATTTTTTATGTGCTTCAATAACCATCATAGCAATACCACAAGTTTCATCAAGTCTCTTGAGATAATGTAAACATTCCTCTTCAAGTGAGGTATCGGGGAGTAATTTGATAGCTAGTTTTAATGAAGGAATTTCAAAATCGATTGGAAGTGTCACCTATAAACCATATACTTACTGGAATGGAGTGAAACCCGTGCTTGTCTTAGCCGATGTTTGGCAAGGGTACGTTGAAGCATAGTAACTAAGACTTTATTAACCTCTTCAACTTGACCATTGGCCTGTGGGTAATAAGGATTTGAGTTTTCGTGACGTAGACCCAAATGAGCCGTAAGATCTACCATCATGTACTAATGAAAATGGGATATGTGATCAATGACAATGGCTTGAGGGACATAAAAACGGGCTATGACATGGTTAAAGAGAAACTAAGTAGTAGTTGTACCATTAGCATTATATGTGGCCATCACCTCAGCTCATTTAGTAAAATAGTCGACGATGACAAAGATATCGCCATTCCCCCCAACTGAGCGAGGGTTACTGGTCATTAAATCAATTCCCCATTTAGCGAATGGACCTACAGTAACAACTGGGTGTAAGGGTGTTGGCGAGGCGCACTATTTACTATTATATATCTGGTATTCATGGTACTTTTGAACTACCAAAATGAAATCTTTGGATATAGAAGGCCATAAATAACCGGCGTGAAGTATTTTTGAGCAGTGGCATATCCTGACATGTGACCACCACATGCCCTACAGTGGTAGTAATTTAGAACTCCTTCAACCTCTTCATGTGTTAAACATCTATGAAGAACAAAATCAACACAAACTCGGTACAATGTATCACCAATAATGCGATAAGGTTGAGACTGATGCCGGATGGAGCGACGATCAGATGGAGACAACTCGGATCAGAAAATCTGGGTCTGAAGATAAACAATAATATTTCCATACCATGGGTCAAGAGTACTGATGAGAAACAAGGTTTCATCAGGAATCTACTCAGTAAAATCAGTGGAGGTGTTTGCAGAAGGAAGGGCACAGAGAAATTTGGCAAAAACTAGTGACTTCTTTGATTTGGCGAAAGTAAACTCCAAATCAAACTTCCACGAGATTACGATCCATTTATATTATTTTCCCCCAAGAAACTGACGATTCATAATAGAATTCATGGGTTATATTCAGAAATCATCGTGGTCTTCTGTAGAATAATATCATAGCGAAATCGTTGGACAACATAGACTATTACCAAGGCGAGCTTCTCGAAATGAGCATATCTAGCTTTTGTGTAAATAAGATTTCTACTCAAATAATAAACCATTTGTTCATTTCCATCATCATCGTCATAGACTATTACCATGGCAATGGTACTTTCAGTCGCGCCCAAGTACAAGAAATAATCGCGGTGGTAATCAGAGGTATGCAATAAAGGAGCACTAATGAATGTTTTCTTTAGAGAATCGAAAGATTGTTGAGCAATTTCATCCCAAAACCCAAAAGCCGACCAGATTCAATGTAGAAGACACATTTATGCCAATTGAGATGAATATTATAGTGTCAAAAATGTAGAAATATTGCTCGAAGGTGGTCCAGATTGCTCGAAGGTGGTCCAGATGGTCGCGATGCTTAGCAGAATGAGTTGGTAATTCATCTAAATAAGTTTGAATGACGTGTTTAATATAATGAAATGCATATGAAATTGCTCTTTGGAAGGTAGCACTAGTATTTTTGAGACCGAAAGGGAGCTTCTTATAGGAAAAAGTCCCCCATGGACAGATGAAATCAGTGTTGTGTTGATCAATAGGTAATATGTTAATCTAGTTAGAACAAGAAAAACCACCCATAAAATAAAATATCTCACTCCCAGCACACTCATCAATGATATGATCAATAAAGGGAGTGCGATAATTCTCTTTAGGACATGCACGGTTGATTTCATTGTAATCAACACAAACTCGAATTTTTCCCTTCTTTTTAGTGACGGGTACGATATTGGAAACCTAGTTGTTAAAATTGGCAACCAGGGCAAAACTTCATGTGGGTCATCTTATTCATGGCTAATAATATTTTTATTAGATTCCTCTCATCGAGAGGTGTAGGATTGATATAAAGATCATCCAATTCTGATAAGTATTCATGGAGATATGAATTTATTTTGATTATGGAATTATTATCAAGCCGACCTACAACTCATGTAGGCTCAGAAGCCCAACAGTCGCATCTATTCACCCACCAACGTTGTGTATAAATATAAGAGGACTTTTCCTCATTTAGACTCACTCATCTCATCACATCTCTCTCTCTCTACTGCGCAGATATGAGTCTCTTCTCTACTGTGCTGAAATGGGTCTCTCTCTCTCACACATGTGAAGCTGGAAACTGCTAAAATTGAAGTTGCAACTGCAGAAGTAAAGGTTGACTTACATGGCCTAGAAGATCTCCTCTTTGGAACTGTGCTATAGGTTCATCTGAACCTCCTTTGAAATCTGCAACTTTTGGTGGTGGAATGAAGTCAATCCGATGAACAGTTTGCAAGATATCGACTGCCCTAGTTTGAAGCCGGAAACTGCTGAAACTGAAGCTGCAACTGCAGAAGTAAATATTGACTTGCGTGGCCTAGAAGATCTCCTCATCTGAACTGCGATGTAGGTTCATCTAAACCTCCTCTGGAAGCCGAAAATTTTGGTGGTGGAATGAAGTCAATCCGACTGTCGGTTTGTGAGATATGGTCTGCCCTAGTTTGATAATGAAACCGCTAATGCTGATGCTACTGATCTAGGGTTTGCTACTGCTGATATGAATCAGATTTATTGTACTATTTCTCTCTGCTGAATTATTGAAGATAAAAGAAGATTTGATCAAAGGGTTTCCCCACACATTGTGGGGTTTGTCCCTGGCTAGCCGCCACATCTTGTGTCTCTTGTCTTGGCTTGTTTTCTGTCGATCGTTTAATGTTCTATCTGCACTTTACTTTATGTACATGTGATTGCTAATCAGTGGAATATAATAAGAAAAATAAGTAAACTGTTATAAGCATAGAACATACCATAACTTAACACTAGTCTATCAATGGGATGGTGTAAATAAAACCATCCTTTAGAAGTTTTTCAACTTCTCCCTTAATAGCAGTAGCCTTTCTAGGATGCACCGAATGGTGTTGTTGACGAATGGGCTTTGCATTACGATAAGTGGGTATTTCGTGCACCACTATACCTGGATTGATACCAGGCATTTCCTCATATGACCAAGCAAAGACATTGTGAAATTATTTAAAAGGGTTAGTGTAAACCCTAATCTCTTCCGGATAATAGGAAAGTCTGATGTGGATGTTCTCAACAATCCCATGTTTAATGGAAATGTGTATTGGCATGGTAGAAGTAATATTTCCCATATTACCTTCAGATAGAACTTTGTGCACCAAAACAGGTGTTTGAAGTGGACACATCAGGTTATGAGAAAGAAAAGTCTCAAGACACGAACAAATCTCACTGAGTAGGAAGAAATAAGGAACGATGATGAACATCATTCCAGGGAGTTTCATCAAAAGATATTACCTCAAAGATACTCTTGTTAGTTGGAAATATCTCATTCAAGGGATCCAAAGAATCCCAAGAACCAAGCCAAGGAGATTACGACTACGTTTCCAGGTGCGTACTGAGAGTAGTATGACTTTCAGAAGTAGTCACTAAAGCCTAAATAACTTCTTGATAAGCTTCTTGAAAAGGACTTAGCGGCATATAATCACCGAAAGAATCAACCTGATCCAAAGAAGGGATGATCCATGGATCATGTGAGGTTGAGACCATGTTGACCAAGGCAACATGTAGAGGTGGGAGAGAAAAATTTACCATTAAATCAAAATCTTTGAAAATACCCACCCCCACACTCTCATAGGGAATATCAGTATTTCCCACATATGGGACATTTCGAACTGAAGAACCAGAAGAGAAAAAGGACAATTGATTGATGGTTATGATTTTCCCATCATGAGGAAAATGGAGCACATGGAATAAAGAGGAAACTATACAAAAAACGACATGAGTCTAACTTCATCTAAGTATAAAGTTGTAATTTAGATTTGTATCTATGACTTCTACATCTAATTCGACATTTTTCCCTTCCAAAGTGATGGGAAAACTTGTGAGAATAACATAAGGAAGGAATCCTCTACCATCAAAGGCTTCTAAGGCATTTGGAGACTGATTGAGAGCTGGAGAGTCGATGGCTTTACAACATGAAACAAACATGATGTAGCTGGAAGCACTGATTTGATAATGAGATCTAAGACAATTATTAATATATTAGAGACTCATGTGCATGGATTTGCCTATGTTATTTTATGCAATGGATCAATAAGATTGTGAAATACATAGACAATGAAGCATTAAAGAAGCATAATAGACAACACACATAAACACAACAAATTTAATAAGGAGTTCACCCAATACTCCTAGGCTACATCTCCTGGTCTAGCCTTCAGTGGTGACCTCTCTATTATGTCTTCAAATAGAGTTTTACAACAACATGAGCTCAATTTTAGACTCAACGCACAACAAATACAACATCAAGAGTTTGCTTGAACCTCTCAAGCCTCTCTAAGTACACAGACTCTCTCAATCACTCTCTCTCTCTGTCTTTGCTCTATCTCGTCATTGCCTCCAATACTTCCTGCCTCTATTTGCTCTGTGTCTATGGATTTAAATCCAATCTGCGCTACCTGTTTGTTTCTCCTAATCGGCTTTCTATCTCCCGGCCTCTGTCCACTCGAATCCCTCTTCTAGCATTAAATAATCATTGCATAACACCTTAAGGGGAGCTGGCCACCTATTCTGCAACTAATGAGTGCATTAGGCCTTTGAAATCCCTAAGATGGCCGCTTTCTGTTAACACAGAGAAATGTATTCAAAACTGTGATAATCTGCCAAAAACATTGTTTACCGAACTTCAAAAGTCCTCAAATCCGATCTATTCTCCTATTGGGTCCGTCCTGAATCGCTATCACAAGACGCTTCGGCCTTGTTCCAAGGTTTCCCTTTTTATTTTAGAAATACATTAAAATATGGAAATCCCACTTATATCGGACTTGAAATAGTGTCCCATAGTGTTAATAAACCCTTTCGGGTCCGTGACATCGCATTGGCACTTTCCTTCGCATTTCGTTTAACGAACGAAACATGTGAAAATACATCAAAAATGGCAATTGACATATCTGAAACTTTATAGAATGTCGTTTGTAGTTCTATCAGGTCTAGTTGTCACGTATATATACACATATATGTCTACCCCTCTATATGGCTCCGAAGCGAATTGTCATATTCGCATGTGGCATGGGCCCTGGGTCGTGGTAAGCGCTTCTATTGAAATCCACTGATGCGATATGGTGGTGCAATGTGGGCCATTGATCTGCACTTGATTGACGGTCCTCGTTAACCCCGCTGATCGCTATTGCAACATATATGCGACTACCACCAATAGCCTCCAATTGCCTCTTCCTATTTGTGATATGCCGATCAGATCTGGACCATTGATCGGCCAAATCTGATGGCTACTGTGCATTCAATGTTGAAGCCTCCAATAAGCCTGCTTTCCTTGTTTTTTTGTGTTTTTCGCCTCTCAATAGTGTTTTTCTTCCTTTTTGAAGGTTCCCCTTATGTGATTGTTTTGGTCTTTTAAATGATTTTAAGGACTTAGAGAGTATTCTAGGATCCATTTGGATCACGCCTTCCCACTGAAAAAGGATTTTGGACCACTAAAAGCTGGTTTTTAAGCATCATCCAAGTGAGGCTACATCTCCTTCACTTGCCCAATCTCTATCCATTCCGCACTGTTGGGTTTTGAACATCTGAGTCCAATTCTGAGATACTCAGTGTCCCCTCTGCATGTAGTTCTCACGTTCTTGTCCAAAATTGTATCTTCCTGCAGCTCATTGAGATATTCAGGCAACAGATCATCAATAGAAGGAAAATGAATTTTCTCTTTGGGATCTTCAATTAATAAAGGTTCAAACAGTCTTAAATTTTCTGCATTTACCACTGAATAAATGTGCATGTACGCTGGCAAGTCAAGGCAGAAAGCGTTTTCACCAATTTTCTCAAGTATCTTGAAAGGCCCATACCTTATTGACTTCATCTTATTTCCTTCACCTTGCATTATGTCTTTATTGATATACAACCAGACTTGATCACCAACTTGAAAGCTATGATCCATCTGATGCTTGTCATGCCTTACCTTGTACTTGGCTTGGCTCTTTTCTAGTTGTTCCTGCACTGCCTAGTGAATTTCTTAGATCTGTTCAATGAACTTGGTTGCTTTTTCCACATCACTGTGTCCATCAACCGCTATTTCTTTACTAAAGACAAATTCCAAGGGAGACCTTGGTATAAAACCAAAACAATTCTCAAAAGGAGATCTATGTGTAGAATAATTCTTAGCACGGTTGTAAGCATGTTGCACATAACATAAATGCTCATCCCAAAGCTTGGGATGCTTGCTGCAATAACCCCTGAGCAACTGGATCACTGTCCTGTGGACCACCTATGTTTGGCCATCTATTTATGGATGAAAGGTTGTGCTCTTCTTTAGTCTAGTGTCCATCAATTCCCATATATTTGACCAAAACTTCCCAACAAATCAGGAATATCAATCAGATACCATGGAACTGGGTAATCCAAAATGCACCCAGACATGCTGAAAGAACAACTTCGCTATTTGTTCAGCTGTAATCTACTTGTTACAAGGTATTAAAATGCACATTTTGTTGAACCTATCCACAATAACATATAAATAGTCATGACCTTTTCTAGATTTTAGCAATCCCCCAACAAAGTCCATGGAAACACTTTTCGAAGGACGAGAAGGGACTGGAAGTGGAGTGTACAAGCCTAGTTTTCTATTTCTGGGCTTTCTTTCAGCGCACATGGTACACCCTTTATTATATCTAGAAACTATTTCATGCATTCTTGGCCAATAGCAAAATCTTTGCAGTTGTGCAACTGTTTTACTTACACCAAAATGACCTAATATCAGAGAAGTATGTGCTTCCCTAAATATGTTAACTCTTTCATTTTGTGGAATGTATAGATTTCCGAAATGATATAAGAGTTGGTACTTAACATAATAGTCCAATTCTTCTACTTTTTTTCCATGTCATAAAGTTGCATATGCATCTTTAAAATCTATATTTGGAGCATACTGCTCAATGTAGCTTTCATGCATTACCGAGTTATGCTTAAGTATAGTAGATGAATTTATGATTTGTCTAGACAATATATCTGCAACTTTATTATGTATGCCTTTCTTATACCTGATGACTAGATGAAACTATTGTAGAAAACCCATCCACCTATAATGTATTGATTGTTGAAATTTAGTTTGTGAGTGCAAATATTGAAGTGGTCGATGATCAGTATATATAACTATTTCTTTGCCCATTAAGTAATGTTTCCACTTCTTTACACTTTGTACTAATGCATACAATTCTTTATCATAGGTGGGATAATTAACTACTGCAGAATTAAATGTCTCAGAATGATAACATATGGGTTTACAATGTTGCATCAACACTACCCCCATGGCATAGTCACTAGCATCTGTTTCAATCTCAAATGGTCTTTGAAGATCTGGAAATGCTAGTATTGGTGTTGTACTAATTTTTTCTTTCAAGGTGTTGAAGGCTTTTTGTTGTTTGCCTCCCCACTGAAACACCTTGTTCAATCCTATTAAAGTATGTAAGGGAGCTGCAATCAAGGAAAAGTTAGCAATAAACTTTCTCCAATACTGTGCTGCTCCTAGGAAGCTTCGAACTTCTGTAGCAAATTTGGGTTTAGGCCAGTTTATAGTGACTTCAACCTTAGAGGGATCTATCTTCAATTCCCCACCCCCTACAATATGACCCAAATAATTCAAAAATGTTTTGCCAAATTCACACTTTGATAATTTAACATAGAGATTTTCTTTTTCCAAAACATCTAGAGTCTACTTTACATGCTTCAAATGTTCTTCCCATGTTTTACTGAAAACAAGAATGTCATCTAAATATACAGTTACAAAATCATCAATAAAAGGCCTGAGTACATCATTCATAACTCTCATGAAAGTGGTAGGAGCATTAGTTAAGCCAAAAGGAATAACTAGCCATTCATATAGCCCTTGCTTTATTTCGAAAGCAGTCTTCCATGCATCTTGCTCTGCTACTCTGACCTAATGATAGCCACTACGCAAGTCCAGCTTGGAAAAGTAAACAACTTCTTTCAGCTAATCCAATAGATCATCAATGTGAGGAAGGGGATAACGATTCTTGATCGTTATTTTATTCAGTGCTCTATAATCGATGCACATCCTCCACGAACCATCTTTCTTTCTCACCAACACAGTTGGAGATCCTCATGATGACATGCTTGGTCTTATGAACCCTTTCTCGATCAACTCCTGTACCTGCTTCTTGATCTCTGCATTTTCTAAAGTGGATAACCTGTACATTCTGATGTTAGGCAATGGGACATCTTGTTGCAAATGAATATCATGTACAATTTCCCTTTTGGGTGGTAGACATTTAGGTTCTTGAAATAAGATATCATATTCTGAAACAAATTTTTCTAAATCAGCTTTCTATTTAGCATCACAGCCCTCAAATACATTGGTTTTGTCAGGTTTATTTTCCTTTACAACCATCAGTAAAAATTGCTTGCATGAATTTACAATTCTTTTCATCTGCCCTAAGTTTATGAGAGTATAATTATTCTTGAGTTTATGAGATCTTACAATATATTCTATTCCATCTTTAATGAGTTGATACTTATTTTCAGCTCTATAGAAAATGGCTTTTCTATCATACAAGTAAGGACTTCCTAAAACAATTCCACATATATCCAAGGGAACAATAACTAACTCAACCTCATCTACAAATGCTAACACAAAAGAAAACCAAGTTTACATTGTCTAGTCACTTGTAGCTTTTCTTTATCACATACCCAACCTAATGGATATGACTTCTTGTGATGTGTGGTTAGTAATCCTAATTTCTTTACAACTTCCTCAGAAATCAAGTTTACTTGTGAGCCACTATCAAATAAAGTATCAATCTTTTGATGCTTGGAAATAACTCTAATATGAAAGAAGTCATGTCTTTTCCTCTCATTTTCTTCATTATCAATAGTTTGTGCAGAATTACTAGTAGATGCTTCAGAATTTTTACCTTTTATACCTGTAGCTGTGATTGTTGCTTCATCACCTGAGTCTGACCCCAAATCTTTTTGTATAGCAGCAACAGTCTTCTTCTTCTTGCCATCGAAATTCTTTGGTTTCAGCTCCGGATGCAAAGACTAGCAATGTTCATCATCATGTCCATCCTTCTTGCAGTGAGTGCATGAAGGTTTTGCTTTCTGTATAGAATTTGCCTTCCTATCTTTCCATTTCTGCTTCCTCTTTTCCTTACTCTTGCTTGCAGTGGGTTTTGATGATCCCCCAATCTCTGGGTTCACATTCTTGCCTCTAGCCTCTAGATGTCTAGCTTGAACAAATACCTCATCTATGCTAATAGGCTTAAACATGAGAATGGTGTGCCTCAAATAACTATGCAGACCACCTATATACTTCTGCAAAGTTTCAAGTGAGTCTAGAGAAATTCCTAGAATTAAAGCTCTTTTTCTAAATTCTTGGGTGTAGCTTTGTACACTTTGCACCTTTAACTGGCGAAGAGTTTGCCAACTCATCATAGTTTTCTGCATATAAGCTAGTGGAGAGAACTAGTTTTTTAATTGTAGAAACCAATTCACTCCAGGTAGAAAGAATTTTACCATGCTTCTTCAAATCAGCTTGTGTCCTTCCTTCCCACCACACTAAAGCAATTCCTCCAAAGCGAAGGCTAGCTAGTTGAATTTTACTCCTGTCTGAATCAATGTTCTGCACCCTGCGATATACATCAATCTGTCTAATCCAGTTATCTATATTTTCTGCATTTAATTCTCCATCATATATTGGCAAATCAAATTTTACATCTAACTTAATCAAAGATGTTTTCTTCTTTTTATTTTCAGGGCTATCAGAGGTGTGGATAGAGGAGGCTCTTTCCCTTTCCCTTTGCCTTCAGAATGGCCATCTAGAAGAGGTTCTTCTATTGTCTTGTTTGGAGGTTGAAGTATCTTCACCTCGACCTTTCTTAAATTCTCGATACATCTCTTCTACCATGGATCTCATGGTCATGAAACTATCCATGAATCGATAGTCTGATTCTGAGGGAATTTCTTTAGCCATTTTCCTCCTAGGATTGACTCTACCAATTTCTAGGTTAGCCTTAACCAATTCTCCTTCTCCTAATTTGAGCTTTGACCTAGTTAGCATTCAAAAATCTAGCATAAGCTTGTCTAACCTTAGAAACCTAAAGCTCTGATACCACTTGATCTGATAATGAGATCTAAGACAATTATTAAGGTATTACAGACTCATGTGCATGGATTTGCCTATGTTATTTTATGAAATGGATCGATAATATTGCGAAATACATAGACAATGAAGCAATAAAGAAGCATAATAGACAACACACATAAACACAACAAATTTAATAAGGAGTTCACCCAATACTCCTGGGCTACATCTCTTGGTCCAGCCTTCAGTGGTGACCTCTCTATTATGTCTTCAAAAAGAGTTTTACAATAGTATGAGCTCAATTTGAGACTCAACACACAACAGATACAACAACAAGAGTTTGCTTGAACCTCTCAAGCCTCTTTGAGTACACAAACTCTCTCAATCACTCTATGTCTCTGTCTTTGATCTGTATCGACACTACCTCCAATACTATCTACCTCTGTTTGCTCTCTGTCTGTGGCTTTAAAGCCAATATGTGCTACCTGTTCGTTTCTCCTTCTTGGCTTTCTATCTCTCAGCCTCTGTTCACTCGAATCCCTCTTCTAGCATTAAATAATCATTGCATAACGCCTTAAGGGGAGGTGGCCACCTATTCTGCAACGAATGAGTGCATTGGGCCTTTGAAATCCCTGAGACAGCCACTTTCTGTTAACACAGAGAATTGTATTCGAAACTATGAAAGTCTGCCAAAAACACTGTTTACCATACTTCAAAAGTCCTCAAATCTGGTCTATTCTCCTATCGGGTCCATTCTCAATCGCTATCGCAAGCCACTTCAGCCTTGTTCCAAGGTTTCCCTTTGTATTTTCAAAATACATTAAAATATGGAAATCCCGCTTAAATCGGACTTGAAATAGTGTCCCACAGCATTAATAAACCCTTTCGAGTCTATGACATCGCATCAGCGCTTTCCTTCGCATTTCATTTAACAAACGAAACATGCGAAAATACATCAAAAATGGCAATTGACAGATCTGAAACTTTATAGAATGTCATTTGTAATTCTATTGGGTCTGGATGTCACGTATATATACACATATATGTCTTCCCCTCTGTATGCCTCTGATGCGACTTTGCGATGCGACTTGTCGCAATCACATGTCGCATGGTCCTCGGGTCGTGGTAAGCGCTTTTGTTGAAATCCATCGATGCAATATGGCGGTGCAACGTGGGTCGTCGATCTCCGCACTTGATCGACGATCCTCATTAACCCCGCTAATCACTATTGCAACATATATGCAACCGCCTCCTATAGCGTCCAATCACATCTACCGATTTGCGATATTCCGATTAGATCTGGACCGTTGATCAACCAGATCTGGCGGCCACTATGCATTCACTGTTGAAGCTTTCAATAAGCATGTTTTCCTTGTTTTCTTGTGTTTTTCACCTCCCGATAGTGTTTTTCTGCCTTTTTGAAGGTTCCCCTCATGCGATTGTTTTGTTCTTTTAAATAATTTTAAGGACTTAAAGAGTATTCTAAGACCCATTTGGATCAAGCACCCTCTTCAATGATAGTCCAATGAATCATCTTTCCTTTTATAATGACTTGAATCAAAAATGAAATTTAATGGGTAAGCCAAGGAACATGGTTTTCAAAATCAAAAGTGGTTAAATTCGAATTTGTAGGATTGATTCCTCATGTCGCATATAATAATGATTTCCGCTATGTTGTACACATTTGGAGAACTTCTAAGGAAGACATCACTGAAGGCACTTGAGACATATCTTCAACAATATTGTAATGTTGAGCAGCTCTGGCGTTCGAATTATAAGATGACTTCCGAAGCACACCTTGAGGAGGCAGTCAGATGAAGGATT
Organism: Pinus tabuliformis; assembly: GCA_031772625.1. Lineage (NCBI taxonomy): Eukaryota > Viridiplantae > Streptophyta > Pinopsida > Pinales > Pinaceae > Pinus > Pinus tabuliformis. The sequence goes on along the minus strand of CM062807.1, from coordinate 891,977,386 downwards.
CCTTATTAGGTCTCTCGATATGAAGAGGATCAGGACTGGGTGGAGCGAAAGTAGAAGGTGTATCAATGGATTCCTTTTCCACTATCTTCTTTTGAGGAGGTTGATAATCTTTTGATTGGGTGGCAACATAAATAGGTATTGTCCCACTCATGTAAACCTGAGAACCTAAAGAGGAATATGATTGTGGTTGTTCTACCAATTGGGCCTGTTGTGAGGAAAATGGATCGTTTAGCATGGTTACTGTCTCTTTCAATAAATTACTTACTTATACACGACGTGGCCAATCCTTGGTATAGTGATTTTGCTCACAAATGAGGCAAGGATACTTAGGCTTACGTTTGGAGAAATCATCAGCAGATGGCTTAGGAGGATCCTGTTTTAGGGTATTAGATTTTTCTTTTCCTTTACCATTGTTTTTACCTTTTGAGTCTTTGTCTGTCGTCGCAGACTAAATGACATTAACCTCAGAGGTTTTACTAGGATTCGAAGAGGATTTCAAAGGAGGATTGGATGTAGTATTCGAAGCAGATTTTTTCTTTGAAGAAGCTTTATTGGAATTTTGATACATTGATCCAATAATACCATCGAAAGGTGGTACGTCTGATGACTTAGAAGATGTTGGATCCATAGATGGCCTTAGAGCATCAAGCAGGAGATCATATAATGTGTCAGTTTGGGAATAGACCAATTATAAATATTGGGCACAACAAATGGATTGATCTTCAATAACACAACTTCCCATTGATATGTCTGCAACAATTTTTTTTACGAATGATTTAGTAAACCATTCAGTTAACAACTCATCAGGTATTTCAAACTTGATGAGGTTACATTGACGTCTCCATTCATGGATGTGATTGAAGATGTGGGTAGCAGTATCTTGTTTCAGAGATGTAAGAAAATGGGTACCAGTTTCTTAATGAACCAATAATTGGAAGTGAGTGACGAAGGCCATGGCCAAAGAATTAAACTCTAAACAAGTACCTTGAGGTAACTCAATGTACCATTTCACAACATCATCCGTCAAGGTTTGCTGAAAGAGACATAGACGAAGAGAGTCATCAACGTAGGAATTGGAAGAACACCATAAGTGGTAAGTCATAACATGGGCCTCGGGGCCTTATTTAGCTTTTCCTATAAATTTTTGGCAATTGCTAGGAATCTTAATGGGAACTCGAGGCTAATAAGGCGAATGAAGTATTGGATCATTAGTGATCCTTGAGACATCCGACAGTTCTAACGTCACTAAAAAAGACAATTATGGGTTGAAAGGAATATAAGGCCTTTGATAAGGCCCGTTTTGTGGATTTTATCCTTGTTAGTAAGGTTTTTACCCCCAAACTGGTAGATTTTGACCATAAGGAGCTTGATTTTTCCCCCGCTGAGTGGTACCATGACCATCAAGTGGATTCTTCCCCCACAAAGGTGGGTTCTGACTAGGGTAAGATTGATACTAACATGCCATAGGTTGTTCAGAAATGAGAACCATAAGGTGGATAAACATTTTGCATGGCATATGGATTATAATGTTTTTGTTGGAACTACTAACCCTGGTGATAAAATTGTTGGCCCTGCTACTGCAGGGGTTGGCCTTGTTGATATAAAGGTTGGTTTTGTTGCTGCAAGGGCTGACCTTGCTACTACAATAGTTCACCTTGCGAATACAAGGGTTGACTCAATTCTTGGACAAACTACACTTGTTGGCACAAAGGTTGTTGAAACTACTTCAAAGGCTTGCCTTGCTATCACAAAGGTTTCCCTTGTTGCTGTAAAGGTTGTTGTTGAACCATTCCTTGAGGAATTCCTTGTTGGTACTAATAAGTTCCAGTTGGGAATTGACCATATTCACTGGAAATAGGATTTTGACTAGGTTGCATATAATGACCTACTTGTGGAATATAAGGTGGATTTTGAAGTGCTTGTGGACCATATGGAACATAAGACTATTGGTCGGGTATCTGGGCCGAATAACGCCATTGATATTGGACATTACTTACTCCATCTAGAATAGATGATCCAATGGGATTAAGAATACCACTAATAGGTTGACTCACTCCAACAATGTGAGGTTGGGATCCACTCACATGGTTTCCACTTGAGACAAGATAGATATTTGGAAATTTCCCCCCATGTTACGAATGAGGTGGTGGCACATTTTTCCACTTCATGGGGGAATTAAGGAACTTATAGACGCATTAACCAAAACTGTCATTTGTACCGAGATTGTAGTATGGAACAAAAGTAATGGTTGTGTCAGAATAGTCGGTTGAATCAGAACTAAAGTAATGGCGGTTTACACAGGGATATGATAGGCCACGTTAGGAATGAACAGACTCGAAGTAGGCATAGAATTTGATGACCAAATTGGATTTTAGTATAATGAAGAAGCACTGGGAGTTATTGAAACTAGTTGAGCCAAGTTGGTATACCCATGTGGAAGCATAAGCCCACTGTTTCCAGGAGGTGGTTGAGATGGAACTCTTCCTACACAAGGAAAACCTTCTAGTGGAAAGTCGTATTCAGAATCATTATCAACAGTAGGAGTGTGAGTAGAAGAGACTTCCAGGGGACCTCGAGGAGAGGTTGGAAACTCACCTTCTGATGCCATAGGTGGAAACAATTCATGAGGGGGAATCTGAGATGGTCATGGAGATAACTCCAAAGGAACACTAGGTTAATCGTATGGACTATAAGGTTTCTCAGGAGATATCACCAACGGATCAAAGAGAAGATTCAGAGGGAATACAACAAACCTTTATGGACTCTCACGGGTTTTTGGATCAGACTCATGAGACGACGATGAGTTTCGAGGTGGGGAATGAGAAGCATGGGGGCATCACTGAAAAACAAATATTATATCACGTGCATTCATATTGGGGCATTAAGAATGGAAAAATAAAAAAATAAAATATTGGGGTTAAAATGAGGGCCTAAGGGTTTTAATACACCATACAACAATATATATAACATAAGGTATTTTTTATACATTTTTTTGGCCAAGCGGAGGGAAAAATACACCAAGCTTGGGGAAAAATTGGGCTAAAAGTAGAGCTACATATGACAGCGGAGGGAAAGAGTTATTTTGGAGTCTACCCTCTACAACCCACATGCAATGCCTTTCTGCTTGTTTGAACCCTAGCAGGATAGCTATCAAGTTTGTCAGCACTTGATTCAGGCTACACATCACAGTGGAGGGAAATAGTTATTTGGAGTCAATCCTCTACAACTCACCTACAATTCCTTTCTGTTCATTTGAACCCTAGCAGGATAGCTATCGAGTTTTTCACACGTTTTTCAGCACTTGATTCGAGCTATGCATCATATCATAGGGAAAGAGTTATTTTGGAGTCGAGCCTCTGCAACCCACCTACAACCCTAATCCTTTTTGCTCATTTGAACCCTAGCGGGACTGCTATCAAGTTTTTCAGCACTTGATTTAGTTGTCGATGCAAGACCTTTCCTGAGAAGATCCTTCGCACCTCTGCTCTTCAAAGGCCAGCCAACCTTCGTGCCTCTACTCTTCAAAGACCAGCCAGATTAACCAACAGCACGCTTCCACCACTTAACCATCAGTTAACCAACATAGAAAGGTATGCCCCGTAATGTTTTCTATTTTATGGAGAAAGAGGTTGCCTATATAGGTAGGAATCGATGGACGTGGAGGACAAGGGAGTTCATGTAGGTGGTGTATTAGATTTTCACCTACTTATGTTTAATGCAACATCCCTAGCCAAAATTTTGAATCCCCTTCATAAGTTACACTTCTCACTAGATTCAGCCCCTGTTCCTATTGCTTAGTCATGCACAAGAGGAGACGCAAAGAGGATGAAGAATCGTTTGAGGACATATTGCTAGTGAACTAGTGGATATCTCAAGCATTCAAATACCATCAATATTGCATCACACACTCTCAATTCACAATTTACAATTGCATTTGACCAATTGAACCTGCAAATATTGTGCATAAATATGAATATTGCAAGAATCATTGGATTAGAGCTTCCCCAGTCCAAGTTCCTTAGTGGAATTAGATAGTTGTAACATTGAAAAAGAGGATTCATGTAGCTTGAGGTAATAGAGAAATGGAAGAATGTGCTTCTAAGGAAGTCTACGATTCTACCACAAACTACTAGATCTTGTCTGAAGGATGCATTCTTCCATGAAAATTCACATTGGTGTGGAACATAGAGGCTTCTTAGGCCTTAATGAAATTTTGTATCTATGACACCTCTCAAAAACTTGCCTCAAGTGACTTGGATAGGAATTTAAATCCTTTGAAAACATTCAAAGATCATCTTAATAGTTCTTAATTGATTTACCAATTAGGCCTCTAAATGCAAATCCATTTCTCTATGGGAGATGCACGGGAGATGTATCCAACATTAAGTAATCCAAAGGGCATCTTAAGGTATTAAAATGTAACCCATGGTGTCATGAAGGTTCTATTATCCCAATCTTCTTTCTTGACCAAAAATTGGTTGTATCTAGCAAAACCATTCAACATAGGAAACATCTTTTCTCCCAGAACTTTGTGTAGCAATTTTTCCATTTTCAATAGGAGATAATTATCTTTAAGTGAAAGCTAGTTAAAATTCCTAAAATCCAGGCATTCCATGTTTCTTTCTCACAACCACCAAGTTTGACACCCATGAAGAGTGCCTAGAGGGTGCAATGATCTTTATAAAAAGCATCTTTTCTAGCTCCTCATGAATGAGGGAGACAAGTTTGGTATTGATATTTATTAGCTTATATTTAAACTAGTTGGCTTCCATTAAGCAAAATTCCATGTTGAATAATATATCCTTTGTATTCCCTTGTATCATGACTAGGAAAATATCCCATTATTCCTTAATAAAATTTTTACTTTTCTTCCTTTATTCAAGGGAAGTATCCTTGTTAAATTTAACAATCTATGCATTCTTCTTAGATTCAATATTTATCTCAAAAATGTCATCAAGTCAATCCTCACTTAGTGATTTCTTATACATGTCATGTCTAGTGAACATGCCTTGTTAGGTCCCTATAACAATAGTGATGCCCCCATTAATATTGTAGTTGTATCCCTTATTAATATTGTTGTGCCCCTATTGTCCCCATATTGTTATTATTGTTCCCCATAGAATCCCCCTATTGTTATTTTTGTGCCTTTATATTATTATTGTTAGGTCGACTTGGCTATATTTTGACCCCTTAGACTCCTATATAAAGAAAGGAGGTTTTGTCATTTGAATCATCTAAGAATTCTTCATTTGTGTAATGTAAAAGAGGTTGCTCCCTTCAAGAAGCTGAATTCTAAGGCGTTCAATTATCTTTTCTATCTTTTTGTGAGCTCGTTTCATAACATTTGGTATCAGAGCTTTGGATTCTACGGTTTCGTTGCTCCAAATAGGTCATCGTGTCATTTTCACTATAACCTTTTTTCTGCGACATTTCATAAGCGAAAAAAAAAACCCATTTGAGACAAAATCGTACTGAACCTCGGATCAAAATTTCAAAGCTTTTCATGCTATATTTGCAGAGATAGAATCTAAGGAAGTTGGTCTTTTTGTAGACTCCTAAATTACATTCCAAATAGGGGACCTGGGGAAAATTGTCATAACTTTCTCTCTGAGCATCGGATTGAAATTTTGTAAGTAGGTACAGAAGGAGTACAAACTGTAGTTTCTTGTATATATTTTACAGAGCCAAAGGTTGAAAAATTGACACGTGGCACTTCATACAATTTTGCTCTTCTGGAAAGGTCTATAATTAGGTCATCTTGTGAGATTGTTCTTAACTCTTCCTTGGAGAATCCAATTTGGATCAGACTAGTGGCATTGGAAAGAGAATGCAAATGGCTACTACAGGTCACAATTTCAGAACTAGATGATCCATAACTACAAAGATACATTAGATTCAATATCAAGCTCCTACAAAGTGAAAAAAGGTGTGTAGTTTTCTTTTTAATTTTTTCGTAATCTTGGTTTGAAAATTTAGTTTGAAGGAATTCAAAAGGTGTAGTAAAGCATTATTATCGTTAATTGATGCCTCGAGGAAAGAAATTGCAAACACCTAGTAAGCAACCTGAGAGCTCTAGCATGAATCATGAAGAAGAGGAAGAAATGCAACATGATATATCAAAATTATGAGACCAAGTGCAACAAGTGTCACTTGCACAAAAAGTAACAGAATCTAAGATGGATGGTTTAAAGAAAGATGTAGAAGCTAAGATGGATGGTTTAAAGAAAGGTGTAGAAGCTAAGATGGATTGTTTAAAGAAATGCGTAGAAGCTAAGATGGATGGCATGGAAGCTAAGATGAATGGCATGGACGCTAAGATGAATGGCATGGATGCTAAAATGGATGGCATGGATGATAAGATGGAAGAATTGAAGATAAATTTGAATAAGTTACTACAAGAAATGGTCACTAATGGTGAAAGGGTAGTAAAGGAAACTCATGTTGAGAACAAAATAAATGTTAATCATGATTCCTTAGACTCTAATGTTGGATCGAAGACCCACCCTATTCCAAAAATCGATATGAGGAAGTTTGATGGCAAGGATTCCGCAACATGGATATTATAGATGGAGCAATTTTTCGATCTCAATAATGTGAAAAACACACAAAAGGTACGTATTGCAACTTTATATTTGGAACCAAATCAGTTTGTATGGTATCAATGGCTTTTCTCTCGTAAACAAATTATCACTTGGGCAATTTTTATGGAAGAATTGACAGCACATTATGAAGATACAAAAAGAAACACTTTTTTTAGTCAATTGCTAAGTCTCAAACAAAAGGATTCAATAATGGAGCACATTGAGGAGTTCCAAAAATTTTCATAAGGATAAAAAATATTCCAGGGGAGCATAAGATTGATTTGTTCATAAGGACTTTAAAGGATAATATCCAACATGATGTTCACCTTTGGGAACCTGATTCATTAAATAAGGCATTCAGGTTAGCAAGAAAAATGGAAAGCAAAATTATGGAAACCAGGAAGCATACCACTTACAACTATAAAGATGGAAGTGTTGTTGCCCCTAGCCTTCCACAACCTATAAGGTTGACACCACAACAATTAGAAGAAAAAAGATCAAACGGGCTTTGTTACAGTTGTGATAGAAAATACACTAAAGGTCATAAGTGTGCTCAGAAGAAATTATTCTACATAGATTGTGAAGAAGAAGAAGAAAAGCAGCAAGAAAGGTCAAAAGAAGAGGATATACTCCAGGAACAAAGCCTAGATAAAGAAGAAATGAATCCGACCATATCTTGTAATGCATTGGCTGGAATTACCACTCCTCAAACCATCAAGATAGAAGGACAAATCAAGAAGAAAAGGGTAATAGTGTTGATCGATTCGAGAAGTAACCACAATTTTATTCATTGTAAGATAGCAAAAGAATTGAATTGCTTCCTATATCCAGCACCAGAGTGTCAAGTGATGGTTGCAAATGGAGGAACGATAAATTGCTCTAGAAAGTGCCATAATATCAAGCTATCCATGGGACAATATGTATTGAAAATCCCAATGCTTTCCATTCCAATGGGACGTGTTGATGTTGTACTAGGAGTCCAATGGCTACAATCCTTGGGTACAATAGCTTTTTCCTTTCAATAAATTTTCATGAAATTTTATGCAGAACGAAAGGAAGTTGAATTAAGGGGTATTGCAGGAAAACCTGGAAATATAATAAGCTCTAACGGTATGACAAAGTTTCTAAAGAAGGAAAAAAGAGGTGTAATTGCACAATTATGTTCGCTAGATGTTTCCACATGGAAATCATCTATTTCTCTAGATCTCCAAAACGTCTTGGACAATCATTCCAAGGTATTTGAGACTCCCAAAGGTCTCCCACCTATTTGTAATCATGATCATGCTATTCATTTGATTCCAGGAAGTGTTCCTCCAAACATAAGGCCATACAGATATCCCTATGTCCAAAAGAGTGAAATTGAACGCATGGTTGCAGAAATGCTTGAGGCTAGTATAATTCAACCTAGCCGAAGTTCTTTCTCTGCTCCAGTAGTATTGGTGCACAAGAAGGATGGACCATGGTGCATGTGTCTGGATTATAGGGAGCTCAATAAGCTCACTATTAAAGATAAGTTTCCCTTCCTGTCAATGATGAATTATTGGATGAATTGCATGGATCAATTTACATCACCAAGTTAGACCTTTGTTCAGGATATCATCAAATCAAAATGAAGACTCAAGACATTCTGAAAACAACATTTAGAACTCATGAGGGTCACTATGAGTTTTTGGTCATGCCTTTTGGCCTTACTAGTGCACCTTCTACATTTCAAGGTTTGATGAATTCCATTTTCAAACCCTTCCTTAGAAAATTTGTGTTAGTATTTTTTGATGATGTACTAATCTATAGCAAGTCTTGAAAGGATCATGTTGAACACGTTGATAGGGTGCTACAACTATTGGAGGAGAAAAAATTATATGCAAAAAGATCCAAATGTTTCTTTGGAGTACAAGAGGTGGAATATCTAGGTCATATTGTATCTCATGAAGGATTTAAGGTATACCCTAGAAAAATCAAAGCCATTAAGGAATGGGAAATCCCCACATCCATAAAGCATTTGTGAGGATTTCTCGGGTTGACAGGGTATTATCTCAAGTTTGTTAAGAATTATGGGAAAATAGCAGCACCTCTAACAACATTGTTGAAGAAAGATGCATTTTCATGGACTCCAGAAGAAACAAAGGCCTTAGAATATCTTAAAGAGGCAATGTGCCAAGCACCAGTCTCAGCTACACCAGACTTCACAAAAACCTTTATTATGGAATGTGATGCTTCCGAAAATGAAATTGTTGTTGTTTTAATGCAAGATGAAAGACCCATTGCTTTCGAAAGCCGTCCAATCAAGGGAAAGTATTTACATAAAGCTATTTATGAGAAGGAAATGTTGGCAATACTACATGCACTTAAGAAATGGTGACCCTACCTAATGGGAAGACACTTCAAAGTAAAAACGGATCATGATAGCCTTACATACTTTTTAGAACAAAAATTATCCTCTGAAGAACAACAAAAATGGGTCACAAAGATGTTGGGTTATGACTTTGAAATCATATACAGAAAAGGGAATCAAAATGTTGTGGCAAATGCACTCTCAAGAAAGGATGAGGATGTGGAAGAATTGTTGTGCGCCATTTCTATTATCCAACCAGATTGGATAAACGAAGAAAGGGAGGATGGAAGAATGACGAAGAAGTGTGGGAACTTATTCGAAAGTTACAACAAGATTCCAGTAAATCTGATACATTTAGCTGGAAAAATGATTCATTATGGTACAAAGATCGCTTATACCTCTGTAAGAATTCCCAACTCAAACAAAAGATTCTTCTGGAATTGCATGCTTCTCCCTTAAGAGAGCACTCAGGATTTTTAAAAACTTACCATAGGGTTAAGAAGGAATTTTTTGGGATGGCCTTAAATCGGATATTCAAAATTTTGTGGCAGAATGTTTGGTATGCCAACAAAATAAAGCTGAAACAATTAAGACATTAGGTCTATTACAACCTTTATCCATTCCAAGCCAATGTTGAGAGGAGGTTTCAATGGATTTTATCACAGGTTTACCCAAGTCTGAGGGAAAGAGTGTCATCATCGTGGTAGTTGACAGACTTACCAAGTATGCACACTTTTGTGCATTATCACATCCATTTAAAGCCAGTACAGTTTCTACGACATTTATGGAAACAATTCAAAAGCTACTTGGAAACCCAAAGATTATTGTAAGTGACAAAGATCCCATTTTTACAAGAAATTTTTGGACAAAATTATTTTCTTGTCCGGGTACTCAGTTATCGCATAGCTCATCTTATCATCCTCAATCTGATGGGCAAATGGAGATAGTAAAAAAATGTTCGGAAGGATATCTTCGTTGCTTTGTATCTGATAAACAGACACAATGGGTCAAATGGTTGCTTCTGGCTGAATGGTGGTATAACACTTCCTTCCATACTGTAACAAAAATGACCCCATTTATGGCACTTTATGGATATCAGCCACCATCCATCACATCATATTTAGAGAAAATTCTATGTTCCAAGCAGTGGAACATCACATCAAGCATCAACAAGTTCTCCAACTCTTAAAGGATAACCTCGTGTTGGCGCAGAATAGAATGAAACAATAGGCAGATCAACGTCGCAGTGAAAGGAGTTTTGATGTAGGTGATTAAGTATTCCTACGACTACAAACATATAAATAAATGTCCCTCAAGCAAGCTAAGAAGGATAACAAATTTTCACCAAAGTATTATGGTCTGTACAAGGTGTTGCAAAAGATTGGTACTATGGCATACAAATTGGAGCTTCCTGTAGCTTCTCGAGTGCACCCAGTTTTCCATGTTTCATGTTTAAAGAAGGTTATAGGTGACAAGCTCCCAGTTCAAACAATATTGCTAGAACTTGATGAGGAAGGAAAAATTATATTGGAGCCGGAAGCAGTCATAGAAACAAGAACTTGACAACTACGAAATCGATCCATTTCAGAGTATCTCATCAGGTGGAAGAACTTATCTGATGAAGATTCCACATGGGAGGATGAGAATTTTATACAGAAGCATCCAGAACTACTCAAGCGTTGAGGAAAACACTTTTTTGAAGGAGAGGGGCATGTTAGGTCCCTATAATACTAGTGATGCCCACATTAATATTGTAGTTGTATCCATTATTAGTATTGTTGTGCCCATATTGTCCCCATATTGTTATTACTGTGCCCCATAGAATCCCTCTATTGTTATTTTATGCCTTTATATTATTATTGTTATGTCAGCTTGGCTATATTGTGACCCCTTAGAATCCTATATATAGAAAGGAGGTTTTGTCATTTGAATCATCCAAGAATTGTTCATTTGTATAATGTAAAGGAGGTTGCCCCCTCGAAGAGGCTGAATTCTAAGGCGTTCAACTATCTTTTCTATATTTTTGTGAGCTGGTTTCATAACATGCCTTCTAAAGGAACAACACTCTAAGGAATATTGTTTTTGGGAAGTTCTTCTATATCATAATCACTAATGTCATTCTCACCTTACCAATTGATGTAACTCCCTTCAAATTCCAACATATTTTTTAGGAACATCATAACCTAATAATCATCATGGAAAATTTGCCAATGTTATTGGTTATTAGGAACCAAGGCCTTGAAGATAATCTACATCTTGCAATTGCAAGAGATAAATTGCTCATATAGTCCTAAAGTGGGATCTTACACTACCAACAAATCAACCTTGGTATTATATTCTTTATGCATTGCCCTAATTTCAAATGCCTATAAAATCTTAATGCTATCCCATATTGCATTTCTATACATTTTGAATCTTTCATTTTTTGTGGTGAACTGTCTTTTAATATATAAGACTATAATATATTAGTGATTGATCAATTGCATACATTATTCCCATGTGTAGGGCCAATTAAAGACTGTTCAAGACCAATGAACTATGGTTCATGCTCAACTATGTTACTTGTACATTCGAACTTTGGGCAATATGAAAATGAATTTTCATCCTCTTCAGTAGATGTGAATGCAATCCCCACTCCAACACCCAACTGGGATTGAGCTCCATCAAAATTCATCTTCCATACTTTGTCACATTCCTTATCTTCATGGATCTCCTCATGAGGTGCAATCGATTTTACTAAGATCGCTTGGTTCCCAATTTCTTATTCATAATAAATCACATTCACATACTCTTCAAAATTTTCTACATGGTATTTATGAGGAGGCACCTCATAAAGAGTCAACAGTTCCATCACATATAGCGATTGTAGCATAATATAGATCCATTTGTAATGTACCCCCAAAATCGGTGGCCTGACTCCTAGATAACATGTTCCAAGCATTAGGGGCATCCACCCATCAGGACAATGAAGCTATACTGATCCACCATATTAAAATTTTGTTCCTAAGTAGGGAGGTAACTTCATAAAATGCATGTACAATTCAATTCTGAAAAGAAATGGGTGAACAATAAATTACTAGAGGATTGGCGGATAACATAAATCCTATCTTTGGGCTGCCCTATAGAAACTGCAATTGCGTATCAAATTGAAGGAAATTGTTGATGTGAGTCAGCTGTTTACAGAAGATAGCTAATAGATATAAATGTTTAGGCAGGAGAGGCTCTTCTCAAACACTGGAAGAGCTATCTGAAAGAGAAGCATTTGCTATTGCACATGAATAGTTTGGTATTGTAGTACAAACTTGAATTTTCAGTCTTGTGAATAAACGGTTCACGCTAATGTCACAATTTCACTATGATTAATGTATTAATGGAACTAGATTGCCACAATAGGAGAGGGTAAACATATCTCGGTCAGTTAACTAGTAATTGTCTATAAGTGTCTATTTTTTGTCAAGGGGACAGGCATATTTTTGCTAGTGGGTAGTCTATAACTGTCTATTTTTTGTCAAGGAGACAAGTATATTTTTGCTAGTGGGCAGTCTATTAAGATTGCATTCTAGTGGACTAGTAGGCATGGACTGTGATTGATCTATTGCTGATGTTGTAAGAATTTTGCTGACTATAATTAATTGTTTAACATTTTAGCTCATTGTATAAAATGGACTTGTTATTTGTTTAGAAGTGGCTGTTGTCAAAGTTATATTGCTCTTGTGATGGATGTAGGTATATTGTTGTGGGTGGGCAGTCTATGATATGGGAGTAAACAGTCCTTGCACATGGTTTGGGGTTGTATTTTGAATCAAAAGGGCTTTTAATTTTACTAGTGTTTTAGAAGGGCATTAATTTTCACTTCCTTAAGAGGAAGAGAACATAGAAGTGGAGAGGAGGAACACATTGAGAATTATAGTTTGGACAGTGTTTGGACAGGAGTGTAAACATGTGAAGAAATTTTGAGATATTTTTGAAAAGTATCCTTGAAAACTAATTATATTTTTGTAATTCACTTGATATATTTAGTAATTGAGTAATCTTAAAAATGGATTCTTTACTAAAAGTATAAAGACAGGGCAAGGTAGAGGTTTTTCAACACAAACGAGGCATTCAAGTAGAGGTGAATCTAGGTAGTAGAAAATTAGTACAAGTGTTGAATAGTGCCATACAGTTGTACGGGATAGTTCTGTACAGTTGTATGGACATCTTTGTATAGGTTGTTTCATAAGTTGTATAGTAGCTTTCTATAGTTTTTGGTTGTTTTTAGTACTCTGTACTTTTTTGAGTAGGTTGTACAAGCTCAGTTTAGGGTGTTCTTTGGCATCTATGTAGTGTTGTTTTTATTGGAGGATGTGTGGAGGTTTTTAATAATCTTTTCGAGTGAATGAAAACCTGATTTGAAGGAGTAATTATCTGTGTATGTGATTAATTTGTATGCTTTTTCCATTTAATTTCTATCTATTGTGTGATTCATGTTATGGTCTAGAATTTAATTTTAGCATTAATCATGAGATCATAGGGACATCAATCACCCAGGGCTTGAAATTTGCACATGATATTAGAACAAACTTTTCTAATTAAGATTTTCAAATATTTACAATGGTAGATCAATTGTTGGAAAGTACTAACAATTAGAGGATTTCAAACTAATTTCTTAGAAACGAAATTGGCTAGCATTAGGTTTGAGGGAAAATTGGATGGTGTCTCGAATTTTTTAGTATGGAAGGTTGAAAGTTAGACTCTTGCTAAAAGAGAATAATCTTTGGGATATTGTCCCGGACATTGTGACTTTGCCCATAGATTTTCAAGAATTGATAGCCCACAACAAAAAGGAATTGAAGGCCAAGTATGGATGATTTTGGATTCCCTAAAGGACCATATGTTCCCTCATATGTCTGCGAAGAAGATGACAAACAAAATGTTATGTTAGTGTTAGTATATGCATACCTCCATTAGGGATCAAATCTTCCCTTTGAATTTCATTTTAGGTGTCTCATACTGAATTTTTAATCATTCCATTAGGTCATGTTAAAATGGTCCACTGATGGTTGTCCATTGACCTATTATGTCATTTGTTGTTCAATTGTTGTTAAATTGTTGTTCAATTGACCTCTTGTATCATTTGTTGTTCAATTGTTGTTCAATTGACCTCCTGCGTCATTTGTTGTTCAATTGTTGTTCAATTGACCTCCTGCTGTTCAATCCACTTCGGTCCTCCATCTCATCATATCATCATATATCAACCTTTCATCACTATGAGCATTATGATCAATGGGCATCAATGGGTAATCATGTATCAAAGAATTTGCCATCGCAAAACCTGCTATATTGACATCAATGACAACCTAGATTAACAATTTCCCCCTTTGTCATTGATGGCAATATTCTTCTTCTCATTCAGTTGAAATTTCAAATATGTTATTATAAGTTTCAAGGTAATTGTCTTTCCATTAAGTTTTAGGGTTCATTTCCAAGGTCAAAAGCATGATTTCAAATGTAAATAAAGGGCAACAAAGGTATGAGGATGACCAATAAACAAAGAGTAATTGTCAATAAGTCATAATGATTGTATAAATATATTTTGTCACTGATGTAATTTTCATCTCAAAAACATGTTTTTGAGATGAAAACAGAGTATTTTAGTTTGCTTATATTTTTTGATGTAATTTAAGTCATTATATGTAATAAATGTTCCCCATGCTACCCAAGCATGTCTCCTTGCTGCAAGAAATGAAAGCATTGAAGAAATCAGTTTAATCAAAGCATCATCCACCTATCAAGAGCAAAAAAGGGTCAAAAAGTCAAAAAGGCATTAAAGTGAGAATTTGAAAAATGACAAAGAACTTTATAAAGTGGGTATGAAAACTCATAAATTCAAGTCAATTCAAGTATAAAGCCTCTCAAGACACTCATGAAAGCCTCATTTGCGCTCTAGCACTCTCACAACTCCTTATGAAAAGAAAATTGGTGATTTTAAGGTGAAGTTGGGCAAAACAGAGCAAGAGGACACGTTCAGCAGGGTTGATGCGAGTTTAGCCTGGTCACTGCACTCTTGTAAAGGTCATTGGACGTTTTCCAGAGATCCCAATGTTATTTTACTTAAATTTTTAACATTACCATTAATTCTGTAAGGATGTTTGAGAGTGGTTACATACTTTATAGTTGGTAGGATTTCATGATTGGTAACATTTCAATACCTCCAAAGGCCCTACATTGCACAATAATCCTTCAGTTGGTCTTCAAAACAATGATAAAACCCTCCAAAGTGGGTTGACAAACCCATAAGGGTATGACCTTCCAAAACAATGTGATCCAATGTGCTCAAGAATGCTCCAAAAGATACCATAAATGTTAATCCACATCCTCATATTGAATGGAGTTCCCCCCAAGTCATGCAATGTAACTTTCCAAGTGAATTCATATCACAAAAACTTAGAACTATGATAAATCATCCCAACATAAGCCAACCATATCATTATGCTCCATGGAACCCTTTCAAGCTAAAGAAACCCTCAAAAGAGGAAATTCAGCCTTCCAAATTTACCAATAATTTTCTGACATTTCAAAGCACAGCCACAATACTTTCAAAGATCCCTCCCAAAGATAGGCAAGTGGGCCTCAAAACTAGATGATCAGACCCCAAGCCTTCGATGGGTTTGGTCTATCTTCAAATGTACTTCCAAGTAAACGCTACCCCCAAATTTATGATCAAGACTATTAAACCCCTGCATACAGTGATGGCTCCAAACAACCACGTCAAAATATTAGAACTTCAAACCAAACAATGCTCAACCAAAAGGGTCGACCAACACAAAATGGTGTAGTGTTTATTTTAAAATTTATCTCCAAGAGTTGACCCTACTACACGAGTTGGCCCACTTAAACTTTTCGAGAACCAAAAAAGTCTAGGTGTATATATATACACACACCTTGACGAACAAATTAGCAGTACCCTTAATGCAAAACTGCTCTGAAGCTTCGGCCCAGTCTATTTGATTCACATCACCACAGGCTTTAGATGCTACTGCAGAGGTTCCAGACTGTTGGGTTATGTTATATTCTTTCCACGTAGTTAATAGGGGGTTTGAAGGGCACCCGTAACCCCACTTTATGGGGTCCGGGGCAGCGCCCCAGAATATTTTGGTTTTGGACCATATGTTAGGTTGGGCAGACCCACCTATGGTTTTGTGCATGATTTTCACACATGTTTTTTGGATGTGATGGTTTTCAGTCCATGGTATTGGACGTGATGGTTTTCGGTCCATGGTATTGGATGCTTCGGCATGTATAAATATGTATTGTAACATTGAAAGGAACATAATGAAAAATCAAGCTGGTAGTCCCGGTTTTGGGATCCAGGGAAAAATCTCTGTGCATATGTGTTTTATGGGTTATGCTCTCGCATTGTTTATTTTCTTTGTTTAAGAATTCGTATGCAGGTAATTTCTGTACAGGGTTAAAACCTACATTTGGTATCAGAGCTATGGTAGACCCTCTTCAGTGGGAGATCTGCAAGATCGATTCTGGTGGTGAAAGAGGATGGCGAGCAGTGGAAAGATAGAGATTGAGAAGTTCAATGGTCAGAATTTTGAGTTGTGGAAACTCAAGATGGAGGAACTGTTGGTGGATAAATATCAGTGGATCGCGGTAGATCCAAGTACTAAACCATCGGGAGTGACCGATGAAGAATGGAAGAAGTTGGATTGGAAGGCAAAGAGCACAATACGATTGTGTGTCTCGGATTCAGTATTACTGAATGTATCAGGGGAAGCTACGGCAAAGGCTTTGTGGGTCAAGTTAGGGACTTTGTACCAATCTAAGTCTCTGGTGAATAAACTGTTGCTACGGAAAAAGCTGTATAACCTGAGGATGAAAGATGGAGACTCGGTGACAGAGCATCTGAATGCGTTTAATACTGTGGTAAGTCAGTTATTATCTGTTGATATTAAAATTTCATATGAAGATAAGTGCATCAGTCTGTTGTGTTCTCTACCAGATTCGTGGGATAGTCTGGTTATTGCAATAGGTAGCAATGCAACTGCTTTGCAGTTTGATGAAATAGTCTCAGCCTTGCTGACGGAGGAGATGAGATGGAAAAATATGGACAACCAGAATGGTGATGCCTTGTCTGTACGAGGACGGTCCCAGAACAGAAACAAAAATAAGTCATCGAGTGGGAGATCTAAATCTAGAGGGAGATCTAAATCTCCAGGAAAACCTACAAAGGTGGTGTGCTGGAAATGCAGAAAGGAAGGGCACTTCAGAAGGGATTGTAAATCTAAAGCTCGTAATAAAGGAAATGGATCTGATGATGCTCCTTCTGCAGAGGCGAAAACCACCTCAGATGAAGGTGGGGATGTGTACTTGGCTTCTTCAAGTACACATGTAGATCATGAGGCATGGTTGATTGACTCAGGTGCATCCTTTCACTTCACTCCCCATAGAGAGTGGTTCTGCGAGTATGAGAAATACGATGGTGGTGATGTCTTCTTAGGAGATGATAGGAAGGCTAGAATCATTGGTCGGGGAAAAGTAAAGTTGAAGTTGCAAGGTAGAAGGGTTAGAACACTTCCGGGTGTTCTACATATTCCTGCATTGGCCAGAAATCTGATTTCTGTAAGCAAGTTGGATGATGCGGGGGTAAAGACGATGTTCGAGAAAGATACCTGCAAGATGGTTCGAGGAGCACTGATATTAATGCGAGGAGTTTCGATTGGAACTCTGTACAAGCTGCAAGGTAGCACTGTTGTTGATGGGTGCAATAGTTCTATGGTTCCTGAAAATGGAGTAGAGAATCTAGTGGTCTCTGGAGAGAAGACCTTGTTGTGGCATCAAAGGCTTGGACATATTGGAGAGAAGGGCCTTCGAATACTTCATGGTAAAGGTATGGTAGAAGGTATGAATAATAGCTCTCTGGATTTTGATTTTTGTGAAAATTGTGTATATGGGAAGCAGAATCGAATGAGTTTCCCCTCTGGTGGTAAGAGGACGAAACAAATATTAGAGCTTGTGCACAGTGATGTGTTTGGACCTGTGAAGGTTCCGTCACTGGGTAAGTCTGTGTACTATGTATCATTCATAGATGACTTCTCAAGGAATACATGGATATATTTTCTTAAGAAGAAATCTGAAGTCTTTGACAGGTTTAAAGAATTTAAGGCTCTGGTGGAAAATCAGACAGAGAAGAAGATAAAGGTGCTGAGGACAGATAATGGTGGAGAATTTTGCAGCAAGGAATTTGAAGAATTTTGTAAGAAGTGTGGTATAGCATGGTATAAGACTACTCCATATACACCTCAGCAAAATGGAGTCGCAGAAAGAATGAACAAGACGTTGATGGAAAGGGCAAGAAGCATGCTCAGTGGTGCCGGGTTAGGACAGGAATTCTGGGCAGAGGTGGTGGATACTGCATGTTACCTGATCAACAGATCACCTTCATCAGTGTTGGAGGATAAGACTCCACAAGAAGTATGGACTGGTAAGAAACCCTCTCTTTCACATCTAAGGGTATTTGGATGTGATGCATATGTACATGTTCCAAAGGAGAAACGAACCAAGTTGGATAGTAAATCTGAAAAGTGCATCTTTATTGGATATAAGGATGGTTTAAAGGGTTATAAGCTTTGGAACCCAGTCACATGGAAGGTTGTGTATAGCCGAGATGTGTTGTTCAGAGAGGTAAAATATGTTATTCAATATGAAGTCCAACCAAAGGAACCTGAGAAGATAGAGTTTGAGCCAAAGGAGGAAGAATCAGACTCTGCAGCAGAGGAGGAATCAGAAGATGAAGAGCCACAAACTCCAGCTGTGAGAAGATCAGTTCAAGAAAGAAGGCAGCCAGAAAGGTATAGTCCATCTACTTTCAGTTCAAATTTTGCTTTGTCTGTTACTAATAATGATCCCAGAACTGTGAAGGAAGCAGTGGATTCAGAGGATGGAAAACTCTGGAAAGAGGCCATGGTCGATGAAATGGCATCTTTGCACAAAAATGAGGCTTGGGATCTGGTGGAGTTGCCGACTGGAAGGAAACCCATTGGCAGCAAATGGGTGTTCAAGAAGAAGACAAATGCAGAAGGAAAGGTGGAGAAATACAAAGCTCGTTTGGTAGCAAAAGGTTATTCCCAGTTGCCGAGAATTGATTTTAGTGATATTTTTTCTCCTGTTGCCAAGGTAACTTCTATTAGATTACTTTTATCTGTTGCTGTTGCTTTTGATTTTGAGGTAGAACAGATGGATGTGAAGACAACATTTCTTCATGGTGATTTGGAAGAGGAAATCTACATGAAGCAACCTGAAGGCTTTGCGGTGAAGGGTAAGAAAGAACTGGTATGCAAGTTAAAGAAGTCTCTGTATGGGTTAAAAAAGTCACCAAGGATGTGGTATCAGAAATTTGATACATTTATATGGGGACTTGGCTTCACCAGAAGCAAAGCAGATCATTGTGTGTATTTTAAATTAATTGGTGACCGTATTATTTATCTGGTCTTGTATGTGGATGATATGTTGCTGGTTGGAAATGACAAAGAAATTATCTAGGATTTGAAGACCCAATTGTCCTCCAAATTCGACATGAAAGATCTTGGTGCTGCAAACTATATTTTGGGCATGGAAATTAAAAGAGATCAGTCAAAGAGGAAGCTCTGGTTAAACCAGAGGAAGTATGTCGAGACAATACTCCAGAGGTTTAATATGCAGGATAGTAAACCGGTGAAGGTTCCTATTCCTGTAGGTGTGAGGTTATCTGTTGAACAGTGTCCCAAGACACAAGAAGAGGAAGAGTACATGTCCCATGTTCCATATGCAAGTGCAGTGGGTAGCCTGATGTATGCAATGGTCTGTACTAGACCAGACATTGCACATGCAGTGGGAGTATTGAGCAGGTTTATGTCAAAACCTGGGAAGGAGCACTAGACATCAGTGAAGCGGGTTTTCAGGTAATTGCGTGGCACTAATGATTATGGTTTGTGCTACCAAGGAAGACCAGGATTGGACAGAGTGTTGGATATTCATGGCTTTGTTGATGCAGACTGGGCTGGAGATCTAGATCAGAGAAGATCTACAAGTGGGTATGTGTTTAACCTATTTGGAGGTGCAGTCAGTTGGATGAGTAAGAAACAATCTGTAGTGGCACTATCAACTACAGAGGCAGAATACATGGCAACCACTCATGCAAGCAAGGAAGTAGTTTGGTTGCAAAGATTGTGTTCAAGTATGGGGTTAGTACAGGGAGCTATAAGAATAGACTGTGACAGGCAAAGTGCAATTTTCTTGGCAAAGAACCCTTCTTATCATTCAAAGACAAAGCACATTGATGTTCAGTATCACTTTGTGAGGGATATGATAGAATACAGAAAGGTGTTGCTGGTAAAGGTGGACACTTTGAAGAATACTGCAGATGCATTGACAAAATCTGTGAGCTCTGAGAAGTTCTCTTGGTGTAGAGAAGCAATGGGAATCTTAGGGCTGAAAAAATGACTAAGCTCTCCTGTGGCCCCCTGTGGAAAGAAAACAACAAGTGGGAGATTGTTGGGTTGTGTTATATTCTTTCCACGTAGTTAATAGGGGGTTTGAAGGGCACCCGTAACCCAACTTTATGGGGTCCGGGGCAACGCCCCAGAAAATTTTGGTTTTGGACCATATGTTAGGTTGGGCGGACCCACCTATGGTTTTGTGCATGATTTTCGCACATGTTTTTTGGACGCGATGGTTTTCGGTCCATGGTATTGGATGCTTCGGCATGTATAAATATGTATTGTAACATTGAAAGGAACATAATGAAAAATCAAGTTGGTAGTCCCGGTTTTGGGATCCAGGGAAAAATCTCTGTGCATATGTGTTTTGTGGGTTATGCTCTCGCATTGTTTATTTTCTTTGTTCAAGAATTCATATGCAGGTAATTTCTGTACAGGTTTAAAACCTACATAGACCACCATTATAGGTCCAATGCACTGTAGCTTCCTATGACAACACTCCTTTAATAGTCTGAAGTTAACAGTGATGTCGAAATCTTCTTCTGAGAGATGCTTAGTTTTATCAAATGCCAAGGTGATGACAACAATATTAAAAATGTGCATCCAAAATATGGATGCATTATATCAAACTCCTATGTATTAAATTATGTGTCACCTCATATGTTGAAGCTGGTTCATCCTTCTACAGGTCTACAATAGATTTCTGACATATGCTATGTATACATATGTACTTTTAGGCTGAATGCATCACATTAACCATTTCTTCAAATGCTATTACATTTTATGCAAATTTCTGGGTGTATTTTTCATTCAAAATAACTTCGATTAACCGTATATTAGATTTTATGGCCTCAATCATGTCAACCAAATTATCATAATCATGTTTCTTTGAATCAAATTTTGATAATTTGGTTGCAATGGTTTGGGATGTGTGTGCAAAGACTAAACCAGCTCATGTTGATGAACATCCGGAGATGTTATTGAACCGACCTGCCTTGGCCGTAAATAAAATAACTTATGACTAAAATAATGGAATGGTCCCCAACAGATACCCATGAAAGCTTTTTGATTAAGCTGATTGCAGCAAGATCACAACAGATAGATGCAGAGATAATAGTTGTCTCAGCTACTACAATTTGGACAACTAGAACAATTTGTGCAACAAAAACTAGTCATTGAAGTTGTCTAATTAAAAAAGATGCTAAGACAAGTTGTGACAATCATTACTATTACTGTATCCTATAATGGGAGCACGTACTCAATATATATGTTGTCTGGGCATTCAATGAATGAAACAAAATTATTTTATACAACCTCAAGAGTTGAAAACAAAACAAAAAAGGATTCATTCCAAAGAAAACTACAGAAGTGCAAAGAAATCTTAGTTGAAGACATCGAACCAGGTTAGTCCATTTAAGTACAACTCACCATTGAAGTTCACAAGGTACACTCTATCAATGGAAATGACAAGGCACTAATCATTAGCACCAATCCTTCTATTTACCTTGGTGTTGGAAGCATTAATTGTTTAACTCATCAATCATGATCAAAAACTTTATCTAATGTACTTCTAGACCACAGTCTAACTGACAATTTTTCCAGTCTACAACTAGACCACATCCCTTTGGAAAACAGGGAAATGCAACATGCAGGACACTAAGAAGGTCAGGCTTGGTATAAGCAACACAATTTTTTATTGACCAACTACTGCACTATTAGCCTAACTAAGAATTCTACTAGTTTACAGATGGACCACAACCCATTAGAAAATTCTGATGGTGCTTTTTGTATCCAAAAATGCTCAGTAACCTGGGCATTTCAAGGCCTCCTCCTTGTCTAGACAGTGACCCGTTTATCAACCTAGTTCTATCGAACTTATGCGATCTCACTGGATCCTGACATGAAGTGTACTCGATATTATAGAACTCAAATGTCATGTCCTTTGAAGTCTCTTTGCCCCAAACTGCATAATGCACTTCAAAAGAAGAAAGTATCATAGTTAAAGAATTACAACCCACATTTGCCTTGCTCAATATAGATGCTTTAAATGGTGGAGAACATGTATTCTAACACCCACCCAAGAGGCTGGAAAGAGTTCTAGTGCAGCAATAAATCAACTCTCAAATTTGTTTTCGTAATATGTTTTATTTCTGGTTTCAGTTCCATTTGAGGAATCCACTAATAGTACATTTTGAATCAAGGTGTTTCATCCAAATAGTAATATTTCTTCATGTTTTTTGGAGCTTTGAATTGAAATTTCATACTTTGCTTCCTTGCTCTTTTTTTTATAATAACCAATATGCTTGTGGAATTTTACTTATTTTTTCATTTATTTATGTGCAAAAACAGATGGAGTTGTTTTATAGAATTGCTACCAGTGAAGAAAATTCTAACATTAGCGTGGTCAAGTGTCGAGAAGGTTGTACATTTGCTAAAATTTGTGATGAAATTATGGATGATGAAATCGTTGGATACCCTTTTGATTTTATCTAGGATGGAACAAGTTTAAATCCAAAGCAAGAGAAAAAATGGAAAGTTTGTACAACACTTGTAGGCATCAAGAGGAAACTACGCACATTTGATGTGGAAGAAGAGTGTTCAAATGTAATGAAAACAATACCAATCTTTGAAAACATTGAAGTGAATGTGGAGGGACCTATGCATAAACAACCAAGAGTTGAAAATATGTCTTTGTCAGCGGAACAAGCCATAGTTGTTGATCCTAGTGTATTGGCACCTTGGGAAAAAAAAGTTAAAAGTTTAATGGAAGAGTTTATCGATGAGAAAATTACTCTCATAGTATATTTAGAAAAGGGAGAATCCATAATAAAGATCCATTTTGAAATTTGTGGCATTGATTATGGAACAGGTGATGTATCCTTGGCAGCACGAACGTCACGCAACTTCAAAAACCATCATATGAAAACAAGGGCCCATCAACAATGCCTATCAATGCCAAGTGGTAGTGAAATTCCTGAAGTACAACAAACAGTGATGGTTGGAGATCAATTTCCTAGTGATCAAGCAATCAAACTTCTAGATGATTTCAACAAGACATAAGAGCCTAATTTGTTCAAGGTGGTGGAAGCAACACTTGCAGACTATAAGGACATGAAAAAAGTGAGATTGGAATGTACATGATGCAATAAATGGTTTTGTTTAGTGTCGGCAAGTGGTAATATTGTCAGTTCAAACACATGAAATCAAAGAAGAACACTGCTAATAGTAAAAATGAGGGTTCACATGAGGAGATTGGGTTGAGGAGTGGCATGGTTGGGAGACCCAAAAAGCCTACCAATGATAAGTCCCAACAAAGTTTGACTAGGTTCTTGGTCCCATTATCACCATCAGTATTACATAGGGGTTCGACAAGTGCATATCCTTCTACTTCAGGTATGTTAATTAACAACTTAGACTAAACTTGAATATGAATTTGTATATTATTTTATTTATCCTACTTCAAATTTATTTGTTTGTTGTCATCTTATTACAACTCAATTATCTCCCTTGTTACTACAATGTTGGGCGTATTGGTATCCTTATATTGATAGAAATGGGGAGAGATTGGAAACAGAGGTCCTAATGGATGATCAAAGGGGTGGAAAATTATGGGCCATAGAGAAGCATACCAATATCATGTTATGTTATGAGGGTATTGAATGTCGTATTGATGGTACATATAGGCATATTCATTGCCAAAAGGCTTCTGAAACAGGGATCCCATTTGATTCATTAACAGGCAACTTTTGTAAGTTGGTTCCAGAATGTGATGACTTCAGAATGCGATTATATCATGAATCAATGTGCACCAATAAAAGAAGTGAACGAGATACAGGAAAAGGTAGAAGACTTGACTATTTGACTCACAATGAATTGAAGAATGCTGCAAGGGTTACAAATGCTAACCATAGATCAACAATGCGAACTCTTTTGTGGGAGAGGACAAAGGTTGCTACACTCTCTATTAGAAGGAGATCCCTAAAGGAAAAGTTGTTTGAATCAACAGAAAGGAAGGATGTCTTTAGGTTTTTCAAGGATGTGTGTGAGGCACATAAGCAAGGAAAATTACAAGGTAAAGATGCAGTTTGGGAATTTGTCAAGGATATTTTTCATAACTTGATGCATGCAAAAGTAGGGAGAAGGTATAGTACATCCACAAAATCCCTTTATGAGATGATCAAGTTATGGGGAAGCCCTAGATTAGATAGCTTTATTAGCTTGAATCTAGATGGTCCTTCAATATCTACGAATTTAAGGAAAGTTAGAAAGTCATTAGCATATATCCCAGGGGAGCACAAGCATATTTTTGAGGTAGTCGGAAATGTTTATGCTTCTTATAAAGCCAAGCATGGTATAGATGGCCCAATTCCTGTATTTCTTGTTGAAGATGAAACAATTGTGAAAAAATATGTTAGGTGGGTAGCAAAAAGTGATGCACTGGTGGGGTTTTGTGGTACGAAAGAAGAACATCAATGCCAATCGCATTTCTTGGTGAGATTTGGTGATGGAGTTGTAGGCTATGAATTATAAAAGATTCTCTTAAGAACAATGTTATTGGCCATTACGCACATGTTATTATTGCGAACCCTTTACATGAAAGGTTTCCTCATTTGGTTGTGGTTGTTCATCCAACATGCAACAGGTTCAATGCAAATTTTGCTTATCAACAATGGGAAAAGGTAGAATATATGTGGAAGAAACACGTGGAAAATAATTTGGGACCTATTGTTGGTCATTCCTCGGATGGGGATAGCAGAAGAAGACAACTTATGTTGAAGGATTATTCTTCAACAACAGGTCTTCAATATCAAATTCCTTGGGAAGGGTGGAGGCTAACCGGGTTGTACAATGGTTGCAATGTAATAGGATTGCATGACCAAGATTACATCCACAACAGTGAAAAGCTAGTGAATCCTTCATTTAGAAGTCGACGAGAATTGGGTTTAGGAAATGACTACATAAGTTTTGGTCATGTCAGAATGGTTTATCACACTTTTAAAGTGGATGATCACAAGCTTAAGGGTGAAGATATAGAGAGGATGGATCGAAAAAATTGGGGATCCACACAACGCATTGCTTCAAGTAATGTTCAGAGGTGTTTGAAAGAGTTGAGAAGTACACCAAGTGGAAATTTAGAGAGGACACTAGCTACAGAGACTTATCAAATGATTGTTGCTGACTACATTGACATCTTTATATATCATAGTTTGAGCCTTTGGGAAAGGGTGCGAAATGCTTCACGAGTTCATCATTTCTTCACATTATGGTTATGTTGGGTACAGAAACAATCTCATACTAATGTCAACATAAATTTCATTAGTAGAGAAGCATATCAAGATGTGAAAATTTCTTGCCATTTTGCATTTTTGTTGATGAGATTGTTTCGAGATCATTACTCTAACTTTCCATGTCTTTTGCACTTGACTGGGTCAGATGTATGTGAGAACTTCTTTAATAAAGTTGGTGGGATGGTTGGAGTGGAGAGGCCCTATGATTTCTCTAACTTTCTTCATGCTATTGGAACCCTTAATAGAGTTGCTGAAGAAGAATCAAATCCCCAAGGGCTTCATTTTAATAAATCTCATAAGAAGCAAGAAAGAATTTGGAATAGATTGCACCAAGAAACAATACAAAACATTGATATATTGTCGCAATATGTTTCAATACCCACGGACGCTAAAATTGTAGAAGCCCTTCAGATTGGATTGAAGGATGCACAAGACATTTGATCAACTCTTGCAATGCAACCAAAAAACAACACTCAATCTTCTTGGTGGGTTAAACCATGGACAAAGGATAAAAATTATCCAACATTCCAATTTGTGGATGAAGTAGTTGATGCTTCTCCACCAAGTTGTTCCAACTCTATATTCCAATATTCATCATCATTGGTACACAATGAAAGTGAATTGAAAATAATGGAAAGTGAGTGGACACACAAGTTGGATGAAATTTTAGATTCCATTGATGAAAATCGAAGAAAATCGATAAAGCCAGTGGTGGATCTTGATGGTAAGGATATTTTTAAAGCATGTTTGGTTAATTAGTTGAATGGAAATCCGACATTATCAAAATATAGGTTGACAAAAGTGATAAATGGGGTATACTTTAGGCGAGATGGGAAGGCTCCATAAAAGGGTGTTTCAATTGGCTTTGGAATTGGATCAGATTGTGGGGTGTTTTTTGAAAGCAACTCAATTCCCCCCACTAAACGTACTGCAAGAAAAGGTGTTCCTCAAAGTAGAAAACAAGGTGTTTCTTTTGGAACATGGTACATTGGAAGGTTTTAAAGAATAAGGAAGAAGGATGGCAATAGGGTGTTTGATTACCATAATGACATTGACCTTTTGGATTGATTAGAAGGCATCGAGCTTCAATTATGTTGGTATAGTAGAATAAAGGGGCAACACATGTATAAGTATTATTTGATAGATCATTCATTTGTACAACTTGAATCTGTTATAGCAATCACAAACTCATCATACAATGCTAGGAATGATACATACAAATTAGAAGAATGTGATTACAAAGTTTTTTAATATTTTGTGAAAAAATTGAGCAAGGTAGATTTTCAAAAGATTCTACTTTCTCTTTCCTTATGTATTTCCATATGTTGGATCATTTATAAATAATTATTGTTTGTATTTTTGTTTATTTGTTCATATGAATCTGATGTTAATTTTGTACTTTTTGGTTTTAGGTCTAGTGAATAGTTCAAATGGTGAATGTTCGAGATAACTCAACTTTTTTTTCCTACCTGCTTTTTGGTGTAAGTTCCTTTCACTAGTCATTCATCCTTTTGTAGTTGTATTTCATTCAAATGTTAATTTGGTCCCTCTGAAGTTGGTCCATTTACTCATGAAAAACAAGAAGAGGTGGTTCCTTTTTCATGAATATGTTTTGTGGATAAGTATGTGGTTCTTCTCACTAATGTTAAAATTTTCCTTGAACTTTTAGATAAATGGTTCGCTTGCTAGGAAGGATATCAAGGATCTAATGGCACGAGCTTCAGTCATGATGGTTTTTGCTCACTCAAGTCAACAAATTTACACCATAGCAACATCTAGCACATGAAGTGCATTTTACTTTGAATGTTTATGTGGTAGTTGGCTTTCCTATTTTTTAAATTGGACATATAAATCAGACTCTGTAGTTCAAATGTGCCATCAGAGTCTTTTTGGAAGTATTTATGTTCTGGCTATACGCATGGGGTCTACAACAATTAAATTGCATTTGGTTATTATTGTAAATTGAGTCCTCAATCATATTTTGGGCATTTCCTTTTAGTGCTTTCACTAAATGACGTTAACATTAATTACTATCTGTAAAGGCTTTTAGACATGTGATGGTAGTTTTTTTTTAAATTATTTGCAACTTTATTGATATATGTGCTTCTGGTAGATTGTTTGGGTGATGGCACTTTGCTTCCTTATTTTTGCCTACATTGATATACATGTGTTTGATGGGCCTTGCAATATGTGCGTATTATCCAAGGGCTATTTTAAGGTGTGGTATCTGATTTTTTGCCACTTTTGGATTGACAAGAATTTGATAGGGTGAATGGTATGCAAATTTTAATTGATTTTATTTTTCCAAAGAAATAATGCATATGTCTCTATTTCATGGTTTGGAAAAGGAAAAGACATAGAAAAGTTCTTATAGCATGACATATCACCACCAAAATGGAAAATAAGGTCACTTGGTGGCCACTTTTCACAAACTTTCATATAGAATATACCTATGATCTCTCCCAGGAACATAACTAGAAGAAAAAAATATGCGTTGTTGAGTGAGGCAGGTTGTCAATGGGAGGTGATGTAGAGCTAGTTCCCAGTTTTCTGTTTCTTATTGATCTCTCCATTATCCCAAAATCACCAAGATAGCTGGTAAGATTTTAGAATTCTTGAATTTATGTTTAAGGTCAGGATCGCACTAAGTTATGGCTTCCTTATCAGTTTTGGAGGGGTTTGATTGTTCAATAGTTACTGAATGCTTTGTGTTTGTATTTTCAGCAAACCAAAATTGGAATCGAAAATAGGGTGGCGAAGCCCAACAGGCCCATGGCTAGCAAAGGTATTTTACAGTATTCTGCTATCCAAACCCCATACCAAAACCTAATATTAGCAAATATGTAGTACATCTTTATTAGTGTTTATATGAATACCAATGGCTCTATATGACTAGTGTAAAATAGAGCTCAATTTGATAGAGGTTATATGCATGCTTTGTGATGTAGTGGTGATGCGGGCCGAAATGAGGCCTAGAAGGGTTTTATTAGACATTAGGAACCTAGGGTGCCATGCTTCAAAATCCAATGGGGGTGATGAGATCAAGCTAGAGTAAGCAGGCTTTTTCATTCCTAGAACATATGTATTTTTTTTTTTAATTTGCAAAACCCTTATGTAGTACTCATGTTTTATCAGCACATAGTGGAAACTTCAGTTTTATAAAGAAGTTTTGATTGTGAGCTTAGCCTCTCTATTCAAGCATTTTTCTCTAGCCATATGCTTATTCAGGCATTTTAAACCCTCTTCTATCGAGGGCTGATGAAGAAAAATGTGTACGTGACGTTTTGGGTGTGTAATTCTATGTCCAAAGGAAATCTAGGAAGTAGAATCAGCTTGTTGATAATAAAATGCCAAGGTATATTTAGCTTCCCAATATGATGCTCTGGTCTTTTGCAAATATTTTGGGGTTTTTACCAATTAGAGTTAACAATAAGAATTGGGTGTGTAGGAGGTTTGCTGTCGATGTCAAAAATATGAGTGCTACAACAAAGTCATCGTCCATGGTATGTACATCATCCATGGTTGTATAAATTGTGTGTGATTAAACAACTGTCTGATTTATTTATCATATATCAATCCCTAGATGTTAGTATGAAGCATGAGGTGAATGATATGAGTTCACTACTACTGGGCTTTATACGTTGGCCTCTATTTCAAATCGATAACTACATGTGGATTTATTGAGGTCAATAATGGGGCTCTTTGCGCCTATTTAATTGGGATGGTTTACATGTATTTATTTTACTTCCATTGGTTTTGTTTTACTTGCCCAAAATTGATGAAGCAAATAATGAAAATCAACTTGTTGTAGTGAAATATGTTCAAGACATTTATCATTTCTATTGGTATACAGAGGTACGCCCCTTTTGTCATAGCAGCCTTGCAAACTATTTTTTTTCTATTCAAAATAAGAACATCTTGTCTTGGAAGAATACACTTCATTTAAACAATTTAATCAGACCTCATAAGATGACTATGTCCAAATTAACAACATCTCCATGTTATCAAACCTTTTAATCTTAGAGCCCTTCATCTTGACCCCTTAAGAAAAATCTCCCTCTTACTTTGATAAATGAGAGGGTTATCATTTGTAGGAAAAATGTCATCAATAGCCGAATCATAGCCCCCTCATACTCAAATTGTATTCATAGGTCTGTCTCATTACTAGGAATAGCTCTTTGGTGGTAACCCTTCATCTGAGAGGAGGTGCAGCGGGACAGCCATCCTCTGCTCGTCCCTTCTCATACAAAGATGTAGTACACTCTGAGAACCCCAAACCCCTAGAGGCCCTTAAACCTAAGCCCTTTTTGGTTGATAAGATCGAAGAAGTTCCCTCTGTTGAACTCAACCATGAAGATATTGCAACCCAACTTCAAGAATTTGCAGAAAGAGCCATCATTTGCAGATTTAACGCACTGTGGCCGTGATCTCAGGATCTCTATGCATGGATCCATGCAAACTGGACTCATCATTGTAAGGTCAGTTTTTGTTCAAAAGGTTACTTCATTGTCGTATTTGATAATAGTAAGAATTATGAAAAGGCCTTAAGAAGGCCCCTGGTTTATGGGAACTACGGGGCTCTTCTTGACTCATTGGTTCCCAAATTTTGATCCAGCAACTGCACTCATTACCAGGACATCTGTATGGATCAGGCTTCCAAACTTACCTGCCCACTTATGGCATACTCATGTCTATAGAGCTATAGGCAACACCTTGGGCAATTTCATGATGGGAGACTACTGCCAGGAATCCAAAGGTCTCTACTCATATGCCAGAGTATTTGTGGAGTTAGATTTGAGCAAATGACTTCCAAACCAAATCAATCTCAAGATAAACAAATTTTTCTGGTCCCAGACACTGGATTACGAAAATACTGCATTCCGTCGCCGCCATTGCCACCAATCAGGGCATTTGCAGAACACTTTGCCCATCTCGCCTGGCAAAAAAGAATAAGGATAGCCTCTCCAAGCCCAAGTCCAAACAATGGTCCCCTTGCTCTCCACCTCCAATTGTGGATTCTGATTCCTCCACCTCTAAAGATGAAAGTAGCAATGTGGAAATGGATCAAGCCCCTCATCCTGTGGTCCCTTCCACTGATGGTCCAGCGCAATCCTCCAACACAGCTACCGCTCAGAAACGTGTCCATTTGACCTCCTCCTCTGATTCAGAAAAGGAGGGCTCCCCTGTGGAGAACCCCAATCTTCAAGTGGTTATTGCTCATTCACCCCACGACGGTTGGGTCGAAGTCAAAAAAAGGAAAGGGAAAAAACTTCATGTTGAGGCTTCTACCCATTATGGGTAGAAGTCAGTCTTCTTTTGCTTCCAGCCATATGTTGTAGCTTCTTGCTTTTTTCATTTCTTCTCCGGAACCAAGGTTGATAGTCCTATCATTGCCGGTTGTCGGTTTTCTGTCTCTCTTGAATGTATCTTCTTGTACCATATTCTTGATTAATAGAATTAGTCCAATTCAGAAAAAAAAAAAAAAAAAAAGGTCAGAGATAGGATAAGGTTGTCAAGGCATTGAATATGAGATGTAATAGAATTCCTTACATTTCTGTTTGCTTTGACTTCAATCTTAACTTACCAACAAATAAACTTAATAGGTCAGGCTTTTAAGCATAACCTAGAATTCTTGTGGTGAAGTTAATTCTTGATTTCAATGAGGCAAGATACCTTCAAGAAGAGCATCAATCAAACATTTCTAGGATTACATCATCATTAGAGATCAATATTCTTAAATCAAGTTCAGAACAAGGTCAATGAGAACCTTAGAGTTGGTATTAAGAATAAAGGATGTATTGCCTTGAGATATCAAGTGATCAATACATCTCCCATAATGACTTCACAAACTTGATGGATTATGTCCATAACATATATACACATATATCCCCAAACAAACTGCTGCAAAAGTTAGAGAAATACAATCATTGATTATCTAATATTGCTCCTTGATCTGAAAAAATTCCCAGAAAGTATGCTGCATAGGATAATCAAGGTTGATCCTTATATTCATAATTGTCAACAAACTCTCAGCAAATATCTAGTACTCATACTCAAATTGGGTTGTCTTCAATATACCCTTTAACAAATCAGCTTCAAATGCTCAGTGATATTTAATGAAGCAAAAAGGGATGAGATGGATGTGAAACCATAGCTGTCATATGAAGTGTTCCAGGGATCTGAGAATCTCAGAGAAATTATTCTTTTAAGAATGATACAGTTCTCTAAAATGAGGGTTGTAATACTTCAATCAAGCATCTACAGAGGTTCGACCGATCTCCGAGGATCATAGAAGATTTCAATCTTTAAGTATAGCCTCCTATATGCTGGAGATTTCTATCCTACAATTATGAATACTGGTTAGGACACAAACACAGTTAGCTTCAAGTGTTGATGGTAATCCTAGTTACTGGTTAGGGTTGTCAACTTCAGTCCTCATTCTCCTCTCCCTCAATTACTGTGATTATCCATAGAAGACACTCAATCACTGATTTAGAGCTTCGTATCTCCTCCTCAACAAATCTTGAAACAGTCCCAAACTACATGGAAGAATTATGACCTATCTGCACTCAACCTTGGGCATATGCGTCCTAGAGAGGACTTATACATGCCTTCATACCCACCGAATAGTCTTAGCAACAAGGTACCATAGCAACTCTATTCCTATAGCCTGTAACAAAGATAAACCTCACCAAATAGCACAGAAAAACATCCAACATGTATTCCTTTGACAGCGGCTATATTCAACAAGAAATCACTAGCCAAAATTAAGTGATACACTGCCTAGACAGACCTCCTATCCTCCACGCATGGAGCCACATACCTGTGGCTCTTTCTCCCAAGAAAACTATAGAATGTAATTGTTAATAGTTTATTCCTCCATATAAACTGATTTTTTTCTTAGTGGCATATATTCTTCTACCTATCTCCTTTCTTGTGTGTCAGACATATCCATCCATGATAAGTATTCCTGCTAACCCTGCACATTTCTCTTGTATCCTACATTTTTTAACTTGTATTGGATGTGTGATGTGGAATGTGAGGCAAGTAGCAAAACTGTGCTAGGCTTTCCAATTTATGGCCAAAATTTATTTGAATTGTGAACAACTAAGTCATGCAATAATTGCTCAACGGAGTCCTGAAATATATTATCACACTATTTGGTATGGAGTCATGAAATATATTATCACACTATTTGGTATAGAGAGAATTTTTTTTTGTTTCAAGTATAGTGGAGTGACTATGCTTAAGCTTCCTAATAGGTGTAGTAGAATCACACAAATTTTCTTGCTTATATCTATAAGTATATTGGTGTGTCTTCCACCAAAGAGATTTAATCCCTATAATAGTCATGTAAATTTTCTTACAATCCATTGTAATATTATCACACAATAATACCTCACGGAGTCATGCAATATACCGTTTGGTATAAGATGAAAAATTTTCTATTAGCAATAGCCGGGTTACTATGTTCAAGCTTCCTGTTAAGTATAGTTGAGTCAGGAAAATCTCAATGGCCAGTCGTGGTTTTCCATATTTGATTCCACAAGGCAATTCATTCTTTCCATCATATCATGAGTGAATTATTAGTTTCTTTGACTTTTCTTGATATCAAAACATTGTTTATGATGTAAAGAATACTAAATCTTACATTTTTTTAACTTGTATTGGATGTGTGACTACAAGGTATTTTTTCACAAAAATCTTCCACCCTAATATTTCAAGCAATGGAGAGATATGTGTCAATACTATGAAAGAAGGATTGGAATCTAACCCTTGGACTGTAACACATTCTTCTTGTATGTGTTCAACCACTTATCAATTTATCTTATTTATGGGTACGATGTGATTATATTACAAGAGATACAATGTGCTTATGTTATAAACAAAATATATTTATATGGGTTTATTTTGCAAGATCTATACAAGCATTCATGCTTTGAAGCCCAAATTGAAGAGTAAAGAAGCAATTTTAGAGTATATTGCTTTAAATGAAGGCCCAGGAAATACCCTTGTGACCTCTCCTACCACACTTCTACCATTCCAAACAAATATGAGAACAATATGCAAGATCCAATGATCTGAATCGGATCCACAAAAGACCTTGGATTGTAAAGTATCTATAATTGTAGGTATTCGAAATCCTGTAAGAGTAAAAGTACTATCTTGTTTGGGATCACACCCAATCTGTAACACTTTTTGACCACGTCTCGCTAGAGCGACTGAGATATTACAACTAGTTGTTGATTTACCGATTCCGCCTTTCCCGTAAACTGTTATTCTCACCACCAATCCTCCTTTATCTAAATCTAAAAGTTATCTCTTTATTTCAAGGTTCTATATAATCGAATTATTCTTTTTTTAAGTAATACCTAATATTGAATGGTAGCAATAATTATAGATCCTATTGTATTTATAGGTCAATAACTCTAGGGTGGGGTGTCCAAGAGTTGATAAAAAGCCTTATTGAGTTTCTCGTTTATACACTGATGATCATGGGTCGGTCCAAAGAACAAGAATCTTGACTGTATATGGGAACGCTCCGTTGTTCCTCAGTAGCTCATTGGTAGAGTGGTTAGCTGTTAACTAACTGGTCGTAGGTTCGAATCCTACTTGGGGAGATCCGTTTTATTCAAAATAAAGCTTGTTTTTACCATTAGGAGTAAGTCAAACATTACCTGTCCTTGTTCATAATATATGAATGCACAATCACCACAAGATCAAGATAGGATCCCGGTCGTCTGGGAAAGGAAAAATGGAAACAACGGTCTCTTCGAAATACTGAAAAGTTTGGAGAAACAAATCCATTGTTCTCCTGATGTGATGACATTTCGAGAGCTGAAGGTGAAGAGGCCTCTATTTTCTTGACCCGTTACTAGTCACTCGACCCGTTACCAGCTGTTAGAACTATAAGTTCGTTCCCTGGAAGTCAGAATTGGATCCCTACATGCTGTCAATCTATTTTCCCTCATATTTTTCCTCGGATTTTGAAGAATCTCTCATTCTATAACCCTAATCTAAATCTAATAATGAGGAAGATTTATAGGAGGTTAGACACAAATATGCTAGTTACTCTCGGATGTACCGGGTATCATTTTCGATAAATGATACCTTTGTGAAGACTAAGTTCCATAGCTTTGTGCTATCCCAATCATAATCTCCCTACCCCCGAAAGGCCTCCCTTTTGTCCCCTTTCCGGGTGGGCGAGGAGGGATTCGAACCCCTGACACCGTGGTTCGTAGCCACGTGCTCTAATCCTCTGAGCTACAGGCCCCGTCTCCGCTAGATTCGTTCCCAGGAGTCCCTCCCAAAAGGAAGGGATTCCTCTCTTCGGGGTAAGAGGATGTAGAAGCAAATTTATCGCATCGTTATGAGCAAGCGCAAGTATTGCGTTTCAAATAAAAGTAAAGTGTGGAGTGGGAAAGAAAATATGTAAGAAATGGGTTTCAAAGAAGATGACCTTCTAATGAGAAGAGGCATTAAGCTTTTTATCATCCTGGCACCGAGCTATTTTCTCGCAGGGCTTCCCCTACAGTATCGGCACCATAGTAGAGTTTAACCATCAAGTTCGGGATGGGTTGGTGTGGTTCCTCTACGCTTGGGACACCAGAATTTCAAACCATGAATCGGGAAG